>JAOTRQ010000008.1:132750-143237 GCA_028565875.1 Hoplisoma paleatum | reverse complement strand
GGGGGGGGGGGGGGGGGAGGGAGGGGGGGGGAGAGAGAGAGAGAGAGAGAGAGAGAGAGAGAGAGAGAGAGAGAGAGAGAGAGAGAGAGAGAGCAAGCGAATGAGGAGAAAGGTTGACGACGTCTCCTCGCACTGTAACAGTGAATTGTACTTCAGCTGGAGCGGCTTGGCAGATTTAAACACATCAAAACAGAACAAAGACGCGAGACGCCGCAGCAAAAAAAAAAGGAATCTGAAAAAGAAAGAAAAACGGAACCAGATCAAGAAATCTCTTCATCTACTGACAAAAGAAGTAAAAGATATTTCCATTCGGTAACGGTGCATTAATTCGGACTGTTTCAAGGACAAAATATCAACGTGTTACACCCGCAGAAGTTTTATTCAACGGGCAAAGTTCTCTTTTTATCTGCTTTTAGTAATATTTTGGGGAATATTTTTTTTTTTGAAAATCAAACAGCAGACTCCAATGTGCTTTTGGACTTTGGCGTAACAATAGGAATTATTGTTCGAACTATTATGTGTGTTAGGAATGAAAATGTGCATCTTGTTTAGCGGAATTTTTCTACTGTGAACGATATCGAGGCTTTTGTTTATATTCACTTCGAAGGTGTTGTTCCCAAAACTAAGACTTTGAGCGTTTGAATAATTCATGAGATACAGTTTGGCTGAAGAAATCGAGAGTGAGAGAGAAAGTTTCTTCGGGGAAAAAAAGAAAGAAAAAGGGAGGGGGTTTCAATCAACAGTCGTCGATAAGATTGGCGGAATGGCCACGGCGGCTTCCAATCCCTACCTACCCAGTAGTAGTATATTATCGTCGGGCTCGATTGGGCACTCAGACTCTGGAGGCGCGGGCATGCAGCCGGGCGGTGGTGTTGTGACCTCGGTGTCCTCCGGTGGCTTTCGAGGAGAGTCGGCAGTTAAAATGGTGCAGAGTGACTTCATGCAGGGTGCCATGGCAGCGGCGAGTAACGGGGGCCACATGCTGAGCCACGCGCACCAGTGGGTGACATCGCTGCCGCACGCAGCCGCTGCAGCCGCCGCTGCTGCGGTGGCAGCCGCTGAGGCCGCGTCCCCGTGGTCCACAAGTCCGGTGGGCATGGCCGCCAGTCCGCAACAGCAGCCTCAACAACAGCAGCAACAAGACGTCAAAAGCAGCACAACCAGAGAGGACTTGCATACCTCCAGCGCGCTGCACCACAGACATTTAGGTGCCCACCAGGCGCACTCTGCTCCATGGGGCGGCGCCGCAGCTGCTGCGCATATCTCCGCCATTAGCGCGAGTCAACAGCAGCACCAACAACAGCAGCAGCAATCTCTCATCTACTCACAACCGGGTGGCTTCACGGTGAACGGAATGCTGAGTGGCGGTCAAAGTCTTGTTCACCCAGGGCTGGTGAGAGGTGGCACGCCAGAATTGGAGCACGGTGCGCACGGAGCGCACCCTCATCATCACCACCATCAGCACCACCATCACCACCACCACCCGCAGCATCAACATCAGCACCACCACCAGCAACAAAGCCACCACGGCGCAAACAACCACGAAGCACACTCGGATGAAGACACGCCGACCTCGGACGACCTGGAACACTTCGCTAAGCAGTTCAAACAGCGGCGCATCAAACTCGGCTTTACCCAGGCCGACGTGGGCCTCGCACTCGGGACACTTTACGGCAACGTCTTCTCTCAGACCACCATATGCCGCTTCGAAGCACTACAACTCAGCTTTAAAAACATGTGCAAGCTCAAGCCGTTACTAAACAAGTGGCTTGAGGAGGCTGACTCGAGTACAGGTAGTCCAACCAGCATCGACAAGATTGCCGCGCAGGGCCGAAAACGCAAGAAGCGCACCAGCATCGAGGTGAGCGTCAAGGGCGCTTTGGAGAGTCACTTCCTCAAGTGCCCAAAACCATCAGCACAGGAGATCAGCTCTCTTGCGGACACCCTACAGCTGGAGAAGGAAGTGGTACGGGTATGGTTCTGCAACCGCAGGCAGAAGGAGAAGAGAATGACGCCGCCTGGGGTGCCACCAACGCCGGACGATGTGTACTCGCAGGTCGGCAATGTGAGTGCAGACACACCGCCCCCCTCTATGGACTGCAAACGAATGTTCAGTGAGACGTAGAGCAAGCATTTTTTTAAAGACAAACAAATATTTTATAGGCTATATACCTAAACTGACTATCTTCAAGATAGACATTTTGATACTGTGATTGTGAGGGAAGTAGAAATGACTGCATACATGTTATATTTTTATCATAACCAGAACAAAAGAAAAAAAAACATTCTTCGTTTTTGTTCCCGTAAATATCGCCCAGCTTTTAACCTTTTTCCAGGCCCGTAATGTCTTTATCCTTAAAGGTTGTCTGCTTTTTCTTCTTTCAGGGACATTTTTTAGTAGATTACTTAAAAGACGCAAGTTTAAACGGGCCGAACGAGCCGGGCGACCAGAGGGTGACACCAACCACACGTTCATTCCACCAGGTAATTTTGGCGCATTGACATCAACAAAATTTGGAAATAAATTGAAAATGAATTTGCCCCTGTCCCTCTTTACCCACTGCCCCCTAAACACTTTGTTTTTGAAATCGGACCAAATGCAGGCATTGCATGCATTGGACGTTAAACCCTTCAAAAAGGGATGACATTCGCCAGCAAAGAAGAGAAAGCATAAAGCACCCACGACGCTTCCGACTTTTTTGAGAGAAGACTATATGGTATATGTTTTCCATACAAAAAACACAAAATTGGATTTTCCCTGGCCTTCCAACACGAAGACATTTGAGATCTATAAGATCAGATATTTTGTGAACGTTTTTTATGTTAAGGACTAAACGTCACACGGATTTTGGAAGAATATACAGATTCAAAGACTGGAAAAATGACTTGAGGCTTTCTCAGCTGCACTTATTTAAAATCATCTGCGTGAGATGTGGACGTTTTTGAAGCTGCTATTTCCAAGCAGTATTCTTTGGTAGGTTTTTATTAAACGTGACTATGTAAAGTCGGCAATATATAGATTCCTTAGATCAGATGTTGATCGGAATAATTTACTTTATATTTTTCATCCAAATGCTTTGATTTAATATTTTATTCGGGATACATATAAACTATTCCAAACAGTAATTTATTTTTCCCCTTTCAGAATTGTGTAAAATGTTCATGTTCTTCCCCTATTTTTTGCTGTCGATCGAATTTGTTTAGTTTTAATTTTGTATGTTTTTTGAATGAGCACAAATCAAAACGAACTGACTTTGGCAGTAGGCAACAAAGGGTATTTTGATGTGATGGTTTGTTTGTAATTTAATTTCATTAGTGATTCCGTCCGAGATGATTGAGAACAATAAATTTCTTAGAATGAAAAAAAGCTGATTGTGTGTTTTGCGTAAAATTGCAGGTTTACATATTTACGTACAAATTATATTTTGGCGTAATTGTTTTTTTGTATGTTGGCATTTTAAGAATATAAACTAAGGTTATGCTGTGAAAACGTGATGCCGTTTAACAAATATTTTTGCATTTTACAAATAAACAAAAATAACCATCTGAATGTACGTGAGTAAACTACGCACAGTTTCATACAAATAAAACATTGACACAATATTTTAACAAGAACAACAAGAAAAATTCTGATTTAATGTATTTACTTATATAAAGTAATAAATTCGTCGTAAAAATTAAGTCGTAATCAACATTTGCACTGTCGTTGAACACCAAAAACACATGTTCTTCTTCCGAATGAATATAATAAAATATAAATATTTTTTGACTTTTTTTTCTTAATTAAACTTACGAGAAATTTGTAAGTTCTTTTCAATACTTTTCTGTTTTGCGCCACGTTGTGAAGCAGCAGCAGCGGCTATTCTTTAGACCTGAATGAAAATCCCATGGGGCAGAAGTTGATGGCTTGTCCGAGGTGGAGTGTTTACAGCTGCTTGGCTTGTAGTGTGGGCTTTTGTTTTGCAAACTGAATTATAATTTCTTGGGTTCTGATGGCAGCTGTGAACGAACAGATATATGCAACAAAATATGTTAGATGCTCATTCAACATTTCCAGTTAGTTTGTTTTGTTGCTGCAGTAGCTGTATCGTTAATTTTTTTGAGCAAACAGTATTAGATGTTTAGCTGCTTTTGAATGGAAATTCAAATGGAAACAGTGTTGACGTATTTGGCAACAATTTGGCTAAATCATACGATTAAATTGGATTGCACGGAGGTCAGGGTTCTTGTTGCTGGTTCTTGTTGCATATTGTTTGACGTGCTTTTTTGTTGCAGCTTTTATTTAGTCCTGTGCTGATGTTTTGCCCACATCGTGATTAGTTTCAGTCCATTTTATTGTTCGGTATTTTAATGTCTCTACACCCATGCTTGGCTACCATTAATACACATTTTAGAATACAACAAACCTAATACACATTACAAATATACACCAAAGGTGCCTTCTATGTTCTTTTTTTTCTTTTTCTTTTTTGTTTATGTTTTATTGTCTCTTTTCATTCTTATACCTGTTTGTAATTAGTTAGGCTTAGAGATGACAATACAAAGGCCAAAATCCCCAAAAGGTGAATTTAACAATAATATAAAGTTGTTGAATATAATTTTTTTTAACACAATAGCTGTTCTTTCAGTTTTTGTAAAATATTGTAAACTGTATACAAATGTGCTATTTAGAAATGTTTCAATTGTAAAAGTTCAAATTTCGCGGATGATTTCTCATGCACAAGTTGCTAAGCAACTGAATTCAATTATTGTAATTGAGGTATGCATCTTCTAGTGGCAAGTCATATGGATCCGACTTTCAAACTTCTTTGGTATTGATACACACTAATAAGACATAAAAACATAGTTTTATATTTGCATAATTTGCAAATCTGCATAATAATTCATCTTAACATTATTACGTCACAGATGTCAATAACTAATCAATCTACTTTGTGGTACAATCTGATTGAGATATGTTTACTTTTGCACTTATGTGAAGTGATATTCAAACAAAATATATCGCACTGTCTTAACATATGACGTCAGCTGTGCGTTGAATACCGTCTTAGAGCCGTTGTGAAACAATTACACATGTCTTGGATTTGCTGGTCTAACAAACCTGCAATCTTCATCGTGGTTGTGGCTGTTCTAGCTTGAACTTGAACAAAACCAAGTACTTCAAGTATATTCAATCAATACAATCACATTGTTCATTTTTGTTTTTTGAAGTCATTGAAGTTATCTATTGTTCAAAGATGCATATAGGCTAATCTACAATAAGTCATCCGAACGTTGTTTTAGAATAACAATGCTTTGAGCGTCAGTTCTTTAATCAGAATTGACAAAAAAACGTGTTTATAGATATATTCATTAAATTACCACAAAATAATAAACAGTATTGACTATTGACAGAAAAAAGCTTTATATTTATTATACTGAATTTATCATCATATTTACCTTGGCTACCGATTGGGAACTGTTAGGGCATGCAGACTGGTGTGTTTTGATTACCAAAACCTTAACGTTTAGAAATCAGCTAATAATCTGGTTTTATTTGTGCTTTAAAGTTTTTACACCAGATATAAATCACGACTTTACAAGCAGAAAAGCAAAAGATGTAGTTGACTGTTATTACTAAGCTACAACAACAAAAGTTCTAATAATTATCATAATCATCATAAAATCTGTGTTGCTTGAAAAGTTGTAATCACTATAATATATGACAAAATACAACAATCATAAAATACCAATTACAACAATGAGCGTGTATTGCACAGTGATTTCACGGCCTATCTTCACATTCATAATCACAACACATTACAAACGTCTGTGCTTTAATATCGCGCGCCAACGAATTTAAAATAATAGACCCGTAACAAAATACAGGTACATGTAGGAAACTTAAACGTTTTTAGTTGGATCAGTTGAGAGAAGCATTATGGACCCTCGTCACAGACTGGGTTTCCTATTGTAGTTGCTCAAAATAAGCTCTCTTTGGGATTGTGGCCTGTTTAAACGGAGTGCATCCCCAGCTGTCCCCCAGCGAACTTGTGTTGTCTAATGAGCTGTCGCACAGCCTCGACTGCTTTTGATAACAAAAAAACGCTGTAACACTATAGCCATATATCCAACCCTTAACACCGTCCTATCCACCCCCCCCCCCCAATTGTGTGCACCCCACCTAACGCTCCCCAGTCCCCAGCTCCGCACACGAGCTTTTTTTTGCCACGGGACAGGCATGGGGAGAGGGTGAAATTGCACGCTTTGGATCACCCCCCCACCACAAAGGGGAACCTTACTCACTGACTTTGGATGTCTGCAGCGCGTTCCTCCTAATAAAATATTCAAGTATGAAGCAGGTAGACGCCGACGAGCATTGTCTGCATGTAGAATAATACAGAGGAGAAGGAGCAGAGCCACTCATTTATTAAACCTATTTGATACCAGAACTTTTACCAGGTTTTCATATACAGTATTGAATTTTAAAAGTTTAAGGTAGCACGTATTTACATAACATATTAAATTAGGATTATTTAAATAAATGAAATTATAACATTCTATGTGCAAAACAAATATTTATAAATTCACGTTGCTTTTGAATAAAAATATGTGCATTGCGTTATGTAATTCATTCATCAATGAGGCATGAAAGTTTACCCCATTGCACCTCACTCGCACCTAAGTCATCCCAGGTGGAGTTTAAACCAAACATTAATTGATTGTTCAATGTAGGTGAGTGTAAAATGTACAAAAACTAACAAATCGCGAAGTTATTTTTTTTTTTTTACATTAACAGATTTAACTTAGGGATAATAATGTAGCGTGTTTTTTGTAGTATATTTATATAGCTCAGATTACCTCGGATTTTTCAATAAAATGTATTATTATTAAGTTGTCTAATAAGTTGAAACTAATTGTTCTTTTAAAATCACACATTTTATAACATTTGATAAATATCTTATCTCTTCCTTTTTTCAACAATTTAAACATAATTAAACATATTTAAACAACTTAATTTAACTTAACTTACTAAACTTGTGGCCAACTTTTTCCCCAAATACTTACTTTTTGTAGCTCATTTAAATTTAAATGCATAAGCAGCAGCGAATCCACTAAATCTATATTAGATTGCACACTGTAATGCCGTTTGGCTACTTCTTTCCACTTTAATACATTTAAACTATATTAAGTTTTGTTCACGAGTAAACGTAATTTATTTTACACAATAATATTACACATTAATTTATTTACATATTTTTTATAACTGATATTTTACATGGTAATGGTGTAGTTTACTTTGAAGTTGTGTCTCCTGTTTCAGTATAGACAAACGTATGTAGTACATCGTTTAAAAAAGCGATTTGCTTTGTATAGTCTGGTATAAATACACATTCACTCTTATTTATCTTATTCACTCTTAAATATTTTGTAAATGTCACTTTGAACTTTGTTTTATTTAAAGTTATGAAATTTTTAAATATGAACGTTTTTACTAAGAATGCAGTATGTTTTTATACTTTTGTATGGTTATGGTTATTGCAAAATTATACATTTGTGTGTGTGTGTGTGGGGGGGGGGTTCACTGGTAAAATCAGTATAGAAGTTTATAGAAGTTTTGTGTATACATTTTGTGAACGACTAATGACCTTGAAACACATTTCCAGTGGAGCATGACAAGAATGGTAGATATCAGCACATTTTTCAGTTCCTTATAGTTTAGCATGTTATATCATGGTATACACAAAAATAAATTATTTGTAATTTTGTTGTAGCATAACTAAATGCTGTGTGGATTGGCAGACGGACAAGTGCAAATTAATCAGGGCAGAAGCTTAGTCTACATTATTTGGTATATGTTTTTACGTATTGATGTGTTTTGCAAATGTTACATAATTTAGCTAAAATTGACGTGGTACATTTTTAAAAACATTTTTGAATTTATGTCTCGACCAGAAGTCATGTGATAATGAGTACAAAAGTGATCTATTTGTATAAGCTAAGTTAAGATGATATTGTATAAGAGATGTGGTCAGTGTTGAGCACATGTGGCTCTTGTCAAAAAATCGGGATCAGACCAAGACCAGCACTACTTTAGCTCTTGAAATGCAAAATTTTTTGCAGACAGAAATAAACTAGTAATTAAATCACTTTTATGAAATTTATAGGATGCTAATAGATAGGTATATTTATGTATGCAGACTAAAACATTTAGGAGACACCTGCGTAAACTTTAGTAGGGCAGGAACTGTCCTACATCATACTGATTATGCAAGTAAATAAAATTATTTTTGGCATGATCTGTAGCCCAAAGATACCGAAAATATAAATACTTCCCGTTATATTCTATAAGAATATTAAAGCTCTGTCGCAAATAATTTGTCGCGGAACGTTTGGATAGTTTAAAAAATGTGCTGATATCTACCATTCTCGTCATGCTCCACTGGAAATGTGTTTCAAGGTCATTAGTCGTTCACAAAATGTATACACAAAATTCTATTGTGAAGTTATACAAATCATTTCTGGCGTTGTGTGTTGGTATTCGATTCTGAATTTAAAAAACTTAGATGGTATGTATATAAAGAGTATACATGTTGCAAACCTGCAAAGATTTTACAACTGTTTGCAGTGTGTTGTTCCGTATGTCACTTTTAACTAGTAAAGGTGCAGGATATTGCTTATATTTTAAAACGTTGTTAGTTGTTAGTCATTTACAAGTAATTGTTTCACATTTATAAAGTGTGATTATCTCTTTTCATCATAATCACTAATGTATTATTATTATTATTATTATTATTATTATTATTATTATTATTATTATTATTATTATTATTATATTTTGTTGGTATAGTTTATACAATTACAAGTTTTAATTACTGGATGCTAGTCGATAAACTTTTCACCATGACATTTTATAACAGCTAATGTCATATACGTTAAAACAATGTTCATTGACAACGATATAAAGTTTTAAAACAGCCATAGTGTAGCCAATAATAGCCTTCCGTTTACTCCCATATTATGTTTAAATAAACATGTAATGTTTAAATAAACATAATATGGGAGTAAACGGAAGGCTCCCATATTACATGCTTTAAACTAAAACGCTTTAATTGTCTGGTATGAGTGTTGCATGTCCTGAGGTTGAATAACGTTGAGTATGTGCTGGTTCGGTTCTTTATGCTTTTTTACAGCTCAAGAGCGCCACCTGCCGTTTCAGATTCTTCATACAAAATATTTTTCCATCATAGGATGCACAGACTCGCAATTTATTCTCGTCTAACAAGTGTTTTGTTTTTTGCTTTTTAAATTGTGCCCTAAGTAGTGGCGTAATCAGTATGTAATGGTTCCCGTTGACGTGAACATTCTTTTTCAAGTCAGAGAGAAAGTCAGAAAGGTTTTATTGTCATTGCACCTACATTCTAGTACATATTGAAACTGAACAACGTTCCTACATGATAACGCAACACAGCACACAGAGGGTAACATTACTACAGTGCAGGTACATAGCAGTACAATACTAAACACCTATAATAAATACAACAATATATTTTTCAATCTAGCATTTTAAGGTAAACAGGTCATTAACAGAGTTGAGAAGTATGATGGTCTGTGGAATGTAGCTGTTGCACTGTTGAAACTGTTGTTGGTCTAAAGGCTGCTTCTTAGTTGCAGAGAGAGGTGTTCAGTCCCAGCATGCTCAGCTTCCCATGTGTTTTTTTGTCTAAATGTGTAGAAGCCAGTTGAAGTGTGGTGTTTATGCCATAGTTCATTGTGCACCTAGGACAATGCACAAACTGCGGTGGGTCCATGATGAGAGGCAACATTATTCATAAAGCAGTACATGGTGATGGGTGTGAGTGTTATAGGGCAATAATCGTTGAAATATGACACTGACATTTGAACTCTGATCAACAGTTTTGTTTATTTATTTATTTGTTTGTTTATTTATGCAACTATGTAGTAAAGCCTGTATACTGATTCGCATATATGTTTAATTTTAATTCAGGTTATCTACCACACCCCATACTCTGTTTAGTGTAAGTTTGAATCCAACTCAAAAAGAATCTCTATAGAGAAAAAATATCTCCTTAACACATAGGACCATAAGGTCCATAAAGCCAAGTTTAGTATTAAGTAGGTACACAATCTGATCGCAACCCCCTGTGAAACCTTTTAGATGAAGCAGAAGTAATCAGGCCTTACTGTTAACTGTCTTTTTGCTTGATTAAACAAGTGATACAAAAGTTTGTGAATAATTTTGAATAATTTTTCGAATTTATCAAATTCACAAAATTCTTTAAGACCAACATTGCAGTACATTTGACACACTAGCTGAATAAGCCATTGTCATAAATAATTGCATATAATCTTTTGAATGCAGGTAGAAAAAACCTTCAGGTCTTTTAATCTGTCGTTTCATTTCATATGTGCACATTGTGTGTGTGTGTGTGTGTGTGTGTGTGTGTGTGTGTGTGTGTGTGTGTGTGTGTGTGTGTGTGTGTGTG
>JAOTRQ010000008.1:108964-119441 GCA_028565875.1 Hoplisoma paleatum | reverse complement strand
CGTTTGTATTTGTATATATAACTTATATTTAAATTTAGCACAGTTACACAGCATATTCGAAATTCAAGCTATTTTATAAGACATACACAAAATTATATGATACATATAAAACACTTCACATGTGTTTTTTATTATTAAAAAGGCAAAAAAGTAAGTCAGTAAGTCGAAATAATGACTTAGTGTTTCAAAATAATGACTTAGTTGTTAGGTTTCGCTAGTTGCCTAGCAATGTGACCGCCATTTTGGGGCGCCGCTGATTCTCCGCACCTGATCCGGGTTTGTAATCACCAGCAGGGTATATAAGCAACCTAAACAATTCAGCCAGCGCCAGAAGGTCGTTGTATGTACCTGTACTTCAACTCCAAGGTCCTTTTCGAAAGATAAGTAAATACGTTTTTTTGCGCTTACCCTGTTATTTTGTTTCCGCTCGTCATCCGTGTACCTTTTCTCCCTGATCCAGTTCCGTTCTTGTTTCTTTGCATTCCGTTGTTCCTTGTACTTCCGTTGGTTTGTGTTTCACTTACTTGGACAATACCTGGACGTGTTGGGACTTTCACGTTCCTCCACAACTTCGAGGACTGACGTCACCTCATCCACTCCGTGGCTCAGTTCAAGTGACCCATCACTTAAATTCAGATCATCCATTGGCATGATTTTGATCAAGTTATCACTCAGTCCATATTAGTGAATGTTGGGGAAATCACTTGGGGTAGAAGGGGGTTATCAGTTGCCTGTTACCAGTTTTCCTGCTAATCCTGTTCAATTATAGCACTAATCTGTGTAAATCTCTACAGTGTAAACAGCTCCATTCAGGCCTGGCTGGGATTAGTTCAAGCCCAGCTCCCACGTGAGGGATTTTCGGAGTGCGCCAAGCCCCGGAGCAGAGGATATCAAGCTATCCCCTGAAGCACAGCTGCCCAGAAGGGGGTCCCAAGAACACAGCAAAAGAACCCCCCGGCTACTTCTTCCTCTGTAAACAGAGTGTATGCTGTGAGGCTGGAATGCTCCTTGAAGAATGAAATTCATGCTATACCAGGTCCTACTTTCACAAGACTTGTGGGCCACTGCATGCAAATGGGTGTTTAAAAATAACAATAATTGTGTGTTAAACAATACTAGCTAATTTATACAATGTAATCAGTTGCAGTTAAGTAGAATCAAATAGTAATCAAGCTGTCAGTCACACCTAGTACATGTTCATTAATCGATAGTGCAATGTAACTAAATGAATAGTAGTTTGAATTATTTGATGTACATCTCATAAATTTGTAGAAAAAAATATACAAAACTTCCTCCCTCTCTCAAATTCGATTAGGAAAACTGAATACGTTTCTAAATCATGTAAATACCAATAAAAGGACATTTCCAGTTTTTGATGATATGGGGCTGCATGTCAGGTAAAGATACCTTTATTTTTATGAAATGCTGTAATTGTGTGTTAGCTGAAATTTGTGTTTAGGATTAGTGCAGAGCTCCTACACAACAAACTCATCAAACTAATTGATTCTAGACCTCAGAAAGTAATCTTGGCTAGTAATAATAACTGGAGGCTTGTACATTATTTTATGTAATTGATTTCACATGCCTGTTAGCAATGGGTGTGGCAGAAACACCCAAACTCAATAAAAAAGCAAGGGTGTCCGCATTCCTATATTTATATAATGTAGTTTTACCACTTTTGTAGTAAAATTTGGTATTCGTGGGTAAAATAAGCAAACTGACCAATGATTGTGTAGACTATACAAGTAGACAAAACAAACAAAACACTCTTGCTCTTCATAAGAAGTATTGTGTAGCCAACCAAAAAAGTTATTTTCGAACATAAAAAAATCATTATTAATATTAATTTATAGAAAGGAGAGTGTTTTTATTCACAAATTTAAACTTGTCTGTACAGAGACGGTATCAGTCATGCCTCATCCCACTGGTTTGAATGGCATGATGCTAACAGTGTTAACTGTGTGATGTAACTGAGTTAGGCATAAGCAATAACCTGACTTATAAAGCAATGTCCTATTTAAATACACTTTAGTTAGACAGTTCCCAATGTAGGCAGTAAAACAAGGCAGCTCACTAGGCTTGGCAACACACCACGTCTATACCATAAGCAAATCATTGAACAGAGAACGGTGTATATCCTAGGATTTTATTGATATTTGTAACACCCAGGTAGCACATAGAATGCTTTAAGCTTAAATTTACACTTATTCATAAACAAAGTGTTTAGGTGTTTGTAAATGTAAATGTTTGAAATTAGAAAAGGTTAGAGTAATGGTGTGGTTTAAAAGGTTTGACAGATAATTTCTTTATTTCTTACACAGATAAATTACATTATTTCTTATGGAACAAACTGATATAACATATGAACATTTTGACTTAAAAACAACCCTTCAGAACCAATTAAATTCATGTAACAAAGGTTACCGTGAGGTATAAGCGACCAATTGTAATGTGTGGTTTTTTAGCCTACTGTGCAACTAAATGCCTTATTTCTGGTTTCACATGATAGGGTTGGATCACATATATTTTATAAATCACATCCAAATAGTAAAAACACAATGTAACTAGTTAACAAATGACCAGTGATGTGGAGTAAGAGTATGTATTGGACCAATGGGATGCAATATAGCAAACTGAATTGAAATAGTTGTTTAATCGACCTCAGATTATTATGCTTAGTGCCATATGACTACCAATATATCCACTTCTTAACTAAACAAATGTGAACAACTGATCATGGGCTTGGCTGAGCAGATCTTTGGGATTGGATAAGTATGAGAAGTCACAGGGTGACAAGAGTCCATCTGTGTACAGGATAAAACAAGTGTCAGAAGAAGTGGACTCAATTTAACACTTGTCAAGCATAGGGGATGTGTGGTGATGTGGTCATTCCTGGTCAGTTAAAATGTTGTGAAGCTAGCAGATGATTCACAATCAGGAAACTAAGTTGGGAAATAAAGTCCAAAACAATGACTTTATGAAGTTTTTTGTGAAGTTTTTTAGAAAATTGAGCTCTCAAATAGTTTGAAGAAAGAATTTTTGTAGAATTTTGTAGAAAGAATTATAGAACCCAAAAGACAAAAAAAAAGATTTAAAAAGTGTAAAGGGGACAAAAGAACAATTAAAAACAAAAGACTTGTAATAAGTCTATGAGGGCTAAGGTTGAGGAGATACTCCCCTGTGATGTTGGTAGTCCCGGCAGAGTGAGAGGGCTGAAAAGTGGATGCCAAAACACAAAACATCATTGGAGCCGGGGTGGAGAAATTTAAGACAAGGGTAAAGTGGAATTGAAGAGAAGGAGGAGGATGTGCAATAGGAGAGGAAAAGGCTCGGCAGGGTCTCTATGGCTAGAGGAAATAGGGAGCACTTCACTGCTCCCTGAAACGCATGCCTTCATGAGGAGTCAGGTTGCCAAGAAGAGAGCCAGTAACACTAATAAAGTTTGTACTTACCATAATGTTTGATGAACACTGTATTGAGTTTCAGAAATGAATTCATAAACAAATGTGGTCGGTTGCATAAGTCATAAATATGAAGGAAAATAATCACACAAGCTTATAAATAGTTCGTTAGTCTTTTTAAAATCATAACGCCTTCCTCAATGACAATTACATGAGAAAAGAAACCACAAAATGGACCTTGGTATCCATAGATTGTGATGGTGCTAAAGCAATAACAAATAAGAAAGAATTGCTTTAGATCATATCGCTGTGAAAGAGATGGGAAAGCATCATAGGACCTAACTCAACAATGAGTGTGTTTTTCTTTCATTCTTTATCTCTCCTTTCAACGTCATGTTTTGCATTTTTAGGTAACATTCATGACAGTAAATGGCCATTCATTAAATCACACAGTTACAGATAATTTTGTTTGCCTAACCTGCATGCTTTTGGACTGTGGGATGAAACCGGAGCACCCAGATAATACGGACATAGAAAGCACCATCTTCCCGATAATCGAACCCGGGACTTCTTGCTGTAAGTCATTAGTGCTAACCACTATGTAACCATAAAGATGACTTGTATCATTATATTATGAGCACAGACAACCAAAGCTTGGGTATCAGCGACCTGAAATTCATACCTAAAATTTATAAACATTAACAAATGTAAAATTGGAAACAAAAATGCCTCGATTTGGAGCAAGAACATGCATATATGCGAGAACAGAAGTTGTCATAGTTTTTATTTTCAGACTCATAAAAATTAATGACGCTACATTAGGACATATGAACTGGATTTAGTAAACGGCCAAAATAATTTGGGGTTTTGGATTAAGTCTACAACAAAAGTTTTGACTGACACCTTGATTAGACTACACTTCTGCGAGAGACCAGGGATCACAGGAGAGGAAAACATTTTCTAATCACAGTTGGAAACAGAGGGGTGGAATGCAGCAAGGATTAATGAGAACTAGCGTCAATCGCAGTCAGGATGGTTTCCTGTGTGTGCTGTGCGTTCTCCCTGACTGAGCACTTTGTGAACTAGTGTTTACACACTTGCCTGAGTTTCCTGTCCCACTAAAAGCTGGCGGCAGTTTACCCATTGCTAACGGGTGCCTGCGAAGGCAACCATCCATGACCAGTCAGCCCCCCAGCTGCTGGCCAATAAGACACATATTTAAAGCTATTTGTCCCAAACACCCACCCTCTCTCCCTACACAACCATAGTTTAACAAAAAAAGTAACAAGAAAGAGCCATTTGGCCAATAAAAGACATTACAAGGTTTACCCGGTCAACCTTTCTAAAAACAAGGTCCAGAATTCAACATATTGAGGTCACTGAGGTCAACATATACAGTAGAAAAGTCTTTCTTTACTAGAACTATATAACTTAGCCTTTAAAAACAGCCCTAAACTTCAGACTTTCAGCCCCACCAAAGATACGGAATGTTCTCCAGGCATTTACCAAACTACTGTTTGCTTTAGTCACATGATGGTATTCTTGTTTATTCTTATTCTTGTTTTTTTAGGAATCTGGCAATTTTTGGAAAAGGTGTATGATAAAATCATGCCAACTTTAAAGCCACTTCTCCTCCCAATGTGTGTTTACTGGCATTGTGCATGTATCACAACTACCAGTCACTGCAGTGATGACAGTAACGACTGTAAATCCCAACAAGGTCAACACATTTCCCTTAAATCCACTTGATAATGAATCATCTAGTCTCTACTTAAAATTTCAACGACAGGTTGAGCTGCAGATTTGAGACTGAAGCCGTATTGGGGGGAGGGGGGGAGGGCAAAGAGAGAAGTCTACTTCAGCTCAACTGCGATGCTATTTTCTTTTAGGTTAATTATACCACTGATTCAGCTCATTAGAGCCCCACCGACTCACAGGTAATGAACTCTGACAGAACAAATCTGTCAAGCAGACAGCAGCGAACGCTCACCTGCTAATGTGCGCACACATGTGCACACATGCACACACGCATACACACACGCATACACACACGCACACACACACACGCACACGCACACACACACACACACACACACACACACACACACACACACACACACACACACACACACAAGGATGCTAATTAAATAAAACGCCATTTACCCAAAACGTGTAATTTTAACATTTCTTTCTAGCCTTGGCTGAAAACCACAGTGACACTAGACACGGAATCCCTGCCAAATTATTGGTCAGGCCTTCCAGACCATGACATTTCCAGAACCTAAAGCTTTTCTCATACGAATTCCTAAAAACCAGAAAGGGATGAAAGAGTACAAACAACCATAAAAAACCAAGAATTTTATTCTAAGAATTGTATTTCTTGCGTTTAACTTATTTTAGTAAGAAGGTGAAAAAAACAAATACGTTTGAAATCAATTATGCTCACCAGCCTAGTCCCTAGCCACCCTCGGACAGACACAGATAATTAAGCTCAGTGATTTTTTTATTATAGGAAGATTCGTTTTGGCCCGTGCTACACAAAAAAATCTCTCCGAAGGCAATGACCCACTTTCATATGAATATGTACTGGATCAAAATGCACCATTGACAAAATGCAAATCTTATAGCAGAATGGATATTGGCAGTATGACAGAATGATCTAGTTACAGGGTTCCAGAGAATTACCAAAGTCACCTGCAATGAACCAGATTACAGATTAAGGTACTGATAATTGATACTAGTTCAAGCTAGGTTGCAAATGTTATGCCCCAGAACCAGATGCTAAAGTCTAATCATCTTATTGGGGTCACAATTGTCAGTCACTTTGGACAAAAGCATACGTGGTTGACTTAGCAATTAGAAGTGTGTATATACAATCAGAATAAGCTATTGCATTAAATATACAAAGTTGTAATGTCTAACTCATTTTGACTACATATTGCTATTACACCTCATCTCCTACTCAGGGAAATAAGACATGTCCTCACTCTTTTTGAAGAAAGTTAAATTCAATGCACCTTCTATTACAGCACGTCATTATGTAATAAAGCATCACCGTCATAATCCACCACACTGCCACGTCTGACTGTTTGTATGCATTTAGTATAAAATGCAACACTATTTGGATCTAATTTGACAGTTCTTAGAGTGTATCCCGGAAAAAATCTGCTGATTTCTCAGATTGTCAAGAATACTGACATCTGTAAATATTCAATCATTATTGTTCTCCTGCATCATTTAACACAGTTTTCTAGTCGCGGCCTGATGGTTAGAAAATTGGGCTTGTAATTGCCGTTTCAATTCAGAGAGCCGACAGGTCATGACTGAAGTGACGTTGAAGGTGCTTAGCCCCTGACCGCTCCCAAGACACGTGTACTCACACTACCCTCTAGTGCATGTTCACTAGCTAGTGCGTGTGTGATTTCACTGCACAGATTGGGTTGAATGCAGATAAACAACTCCACTGGATGCAAAAAGCACACAAATATAAAATAACCAATTAACATGGTAGAAAAAATTAGTTAACAAACTTAATCTGGGTTTTAGATTAAGTACTTTTATAAAGTAAATGTTTTTCAACTACTCTAATTAAGGGTTGCCACAGAAAATTGTGGCATGCATTATTGATGTAATCCTACTAATTTATCCAGACTAGGGACAGCATTACAATTCCATGGTGGGAATGTACGTATAGCTCAATTCAGTGTCTCCAATTGTCAGTGATTACATGTTTTTGAATTGTGGAGGGAAACACAGGAGAACACACAACCTCTGCACAAAAAGGACCCAGACCACTCCACTTGGTGATCAAACCCAGGACGTTGTTCCTTTGGGATTACAATACAATCCACTGAACCACTGTGCTGGCCTGTATTAAGTAAACGATGTTTTATAAAATGTTTATACTCGAGTTTTATAAGTAATATGTAGTATTTATCTGTAATAATATTTACAGTGTTAATATTTTAATTTAAAGCGTTCATTGTGACAAATCTGCAATAAAAAAAAAAACATAAGTGAATATTTCTATTAAATGAGTCGGGTACCAAAATGGGGCCTGCTAAATTGACAGCGCATATTATCTTACCTACTCAAAAGAATCGTGGCGCAGCGGCATGCTGATCGGCTTTTGTCAGGTGGTTTAATGTTAATACTAAATTGAAAGCCTTGTAAACCTAGTTGGGACACAATTACAGCCGATGGCAGACAGTCATGTAAGAAATCATGTCCTATTAGGCAAATCTATTCTATGAGTCATTTTAATGGATACATTTGAATTGAGGAGCCAATTATTTTTCTGGCTGAGCAAGATGAGGAGAGTTTAAAATGCAGCCCACGGCTGAGCTCTTATCCCTGTGCTCATCACAGGAGAATGGTAATAGAGTGGAACACTGATGAATTGGACCTTGTGGCTTTAAACCGGACACAGAAAGCAAAGAAGAAGAACCATATACGTATCTTAGAAGTATTTGAGTGAGATGCTTTGTTAATTTTGTCAAGGTAACATGAATTGAGACAATGCCAGTGTGAAGCCCCCTAACTCAGTAGTAATTACTGGACCTTTCCTCTCATGGACTCCCCAGGGTCTAATCCCAGCATGGCTTTGGGGCGGCACACCTGCACCCGGCAAATAAGTGGCACGTCTAATTCGAAATCTGTTAGTGCTGCCCTTTTTGAGACTGATCGCCTCCCATAAAAGTTTTTTACAGCTTAGTGCTGAATTATTACAAGCCAGACAAGATGGTGCATGTGGCAGTGCTATGCTCAATGCTAGCATGTGCCAGACTAATACCTCAACTGTGCAGCTACAATGAGGAACTTAATGTCTCCAGACACTGATCAAACAAATTTAGCATGCACCACCATCTTTTTTCCCAACTTAATTAATTGTTTGAATGCACGTAAGAATCTATCACAACGACACCTCAGCCAGTGCCTAATGAGTAACTGTAAATTAGCGTTTAAAAACACACCAGCATTCATACTAAGGCTCACCCCGAATGTTTCACACAGTCACTGTGACACTAATGTAGGCCAATGTGCTGCAAAACGTCTACACTGGAAAAAAGGTTGGCAGCATTGGCTGCCAAAGAGCACCACCCTCCCAATAAGTCACCATGAGGCGCAATTAACACAGCTGTCACTATCATGGTGCTCAAGTCGCTAATACAGCTCGGCACTCTTTGTGTATGCAGGCGGTATTATGGTGTGTGTGTGTGTGTGTGGGGGGGGTTGTCTGTGACAGCATCAGACTAATTAAAACAATAAAAGCTGGGTATAGCCCTGCTGACACTATAGGGTCCTCGAGTCATATTCCAAAGCCTAGACACGCTAAGTTCCCACCTTCTTTTCTGCAAAGAAAAAAGCTGTCCTCAAACCTCAGAGTCTGAACTAATAACTGAGGTGCTACCACGCTAAACACAGACACTACAAAGCTGGTTCGTTGGGTAGCACTGTTGCCGCACAACAGAACTTGAGTTCCATTTCATCCTAAAAGTCGATGTGTTAGAAGCTCATGTGTTAGAAACAACTGGGTAGTTTGAGGTTAGTTTGTGATGACTACTCTAGCTCTTGTGGGATGTATAAGTTCTGCTGTGGTCATTGTTAAATAATGGTAGATAATGTTAGATAATAAATAGATAAACGTGGTCTAAGAAAAAAACATGGGTAAACCAGTGCCCAGATCATGGGCACCCTAGGCTCTGTGAAGGCTGAACAATCGGATGTGCTCCAACAACCATACTTGCAAAGCTGTTTTTTAAACAAAGGTTCTAGGTTTTCAACTGATCAAAAGTTTAAGACCACTGCCTTTAAAAAGTCAAAACCTGCAAAAGCATTAAAGCTCAGTGATGTAGAACATGGTAGGATTGTAGAGCTGCATAAGCAAGGCCTCTTAAAACGTGCCATCACTGTTGAAGTTGGACACAGTAAGACAATCAATTTGCATTTAATTAAAGATCCTGGGGGTTACGGAGGATAAAATTTAAGTGGTAGACCCAAAACAAATTTCCCTTCGTGCCGAGCCAAAGTATCTGATTGGCTGTCTGTCTAGAACAATCCTTGACCAAATTAAAGACATCACTGGTGCTGACTGCAGTTCAATAGAGGGCATCTGTGAAAAAAAGGGTTTAAGAAACAAAAACCTCTTCAAAAACCACATCTCCTTTAACAGCACAAAACTTCCCATTTTATCATTGCAAATGAGCATCAAACATGGGACACTAAAAAGTGGGAAAAAAGTTTTATTCTTTAATGAGGAAACATTCTGACCTTGACAGCCTTGATAAGTTCCAATTTAGCTAGTTCAAACCTGAAACCTGTTTTCTACACCTCTTATGTGTAGTAATATGTGATTTTTTCTACAAGACAAGTTGCAGTTGACTGCCTGACCGAGGACTTCACCCAGGACAATAATGTCGCTCTTTTGAACAACTCTGATCTAAATCTAAATAAGAATATTAGGGAATAGAAAAAAGAGCTCAAGCAAGATATGAACGAATGTCATTTCACTTGAAAGAGACATAAATGCATTCCAGGGCACTATAGCTTTCTACAATGACACCAGCCTCAGGTCTAAGAGAAGCTGCAATGGGATGGCCTGGGGTGAGATGGAAGTGCAGAAGAAATGAGCAGCTCTCTCAATCTTCCCTCTCCAAAGTGGGACCTAAATGAAAGGCGAGAGCGGGCCAGACCTTGACAGGTAAGAGGTCAGTCTAATTGCTGCTGGCCATATTTAACATTAAGATAATCAGCCCATTAATTACCCTTTGGATCATTAAATCAGTAGCTTGCAAAATGAAATTTCGGGCTCTATTACTCACTTGAGAGACCATAAGGGAGGAGTTTCATTTATCAGCCACCAATCCTGAACACAGCAGAAGTGCTGGTGTGTGCGTGTGTGCACGCATGCCAAGCACTCTTGAGGTCTCCACCTCTAACACATACAGTCATATGAAAAAGTTTGGGCACCCCTATTAATCTTAATAATTTTTATTTATAAATATTTGGGTGTTTGCAACATATGTTTCAGTTTGATATATCTAATAACTGATGGACGCAGTAATATTTTAGGATTG
>JAOTRQ010000008.1:80622-95639 GCA_028565875.1 Hoplisoma paleatum | reverse complement strand
CTTCATAGTGTCACTTATATATGCTTACAAACTACAACTACAAACACATACAAACTACGAAATTACAGAAACACAAATAAATGCAACTAGTTTCCACCTCTGCTTACATCCCTAGGGATGTTTTATTATATAAACTTGAATATAGAGTAATGTAGAATCAACAAAACTACTCATTTGCATACACATACATTGTAAAACTAGAGAAACTGATTATTTGAAAACAGTCTTTTTTACATTATGTATGTAGCAGCTCCATTGGATGAAATCCACATGGGAGAACATCAAATAAATATCAACAGCAATGCAACAGCAAAGGTCAATCTGAGGTGGAGGGGAGATTACACTTCTTCACACACATGGTATGTTTCTGTACTCCTACTTTTGTAAATAAAACCTAATTTCGTTGTACATGTCAACGCTGACCTGAAGTATAGCCACTTTACCACTAAGCATTCTCTATGCCCCTGAGGCAGCTGGGACATTTGTCACACAACAATAGCTGGGAAAATATACATCTAAATGGGTCAGCAACTGAAAGCAGTGCAAATAAAACTGTGTCGTCCTAAATAATTTTTAAACACAATTTCAGTCTATCTAACAACAAACAAAATTTACTGGCTGTTTTAAACAAAAAAAAAACCCTGAAAAGTAGGCTGCGCAATATTATTCGACATTTTTTTCTCAGTGCAGCAAACTCACTCCAGACATTCAGTGAGGACATTTGAATGATCCAATGTTTACCTAAATGACTAATGATGAATAGAATCCTCTGTATAAATGCACCTGCTCTGTGACAGTCTTATAGTTCTGTTTAAAGCGCAGAGAGCATCATTAAAACCAAAAAAACACACCAGACAGGTCAGAGATACATAGGACAACATTCAGTAGTACATTGTACAAATCTTTTTCATTTTCATTTCTGAAAGCTATTTTTAAGTTTGCCACAAATCACCTGGGAAGAAAGTGCTCTAGTCAGATGAGACCAAAAAACTTTTTGGCCACAATGCAAAACGTTATGTTTGGCAAAAAAGCAACACATCTCATCACTCTAAACACACCCTCCCCACTGTCAAACTTGGTGGTGGCAGCATCATGGTTTAGGTCTGCTTTTCTTCAGCAGGGAGAGGAATTATGGTTAAAATTGATGGGAATATTGATCAAGCCAACCACAGGACCATTCTGAAAGAAAACCTGTTGAACTGAGGCAGATTTATCTTTCAACAAGACAATGATCCAAAAAATGAAGCAAAATATACAATGGAATGGTTCACAAATAAACGTATTAAGTGTTAAAATGGCCAAGACCTGAATCTGATACAACCTGTGTGACCTGAACCTATGGAAAGAGCTGAGAAATGAGGAACCCTATTGTAATTGTAAGGATTTTTATTATTCTTCGTTATTATTCTTTTTCTGCCATACAACAATATGGCCAAACCAAACCATAAGGCCTACCGGCATGAAATTTGGTCATCTGGTATTCAACCGTCACCACTACTCAGGCACTTAAAATCAGCCTGATCGGCCTCAAGGGGGGGCTATAGCACATACAAACGCATTGATGTACCGCTCTCGTACAACAGTTTTTAAATTTGCAAACAATTTTTTTTCTTATTCCTTGGGCCATTAGAAAATTAAAAAAGTTTATAAAAACATTGAGCGCCACCTACATAGATTTTTTCAAAATAGCATAATGTTCAACCCTACTTTTGCAAAGTAGTCTCTGGATTTTAGCTAAAAAAAAAACAAAACAAAAATTATTCCAAAAATTCTGAAAATGTTGAAGATCAATAATTAAAAAAAAAAAACTTTAACTTTTGTTTGTTCATGGGCAGGATTATGCAAATGAGCACATACAACATTTAAAATGGTCATTTTAAATTGAAAATATCATAACTCAAGAACACTGCATCGAAAAATTAACTGATTCATTGAAGGTATGTTCGGGATAAGCCACCACCAAAAATTTTGTGCATTTAGGCCAAATGCAACAAACCACCAGGTTCACATTAGATCATCAAGAAAACTATTAACCTAGAGAAAATATACCCAGTAAAATTTGGATATGGATAGCAGCCGGTAATGCAGAATATTCGCTCACTTATAAACTCCAAAGCCCCCAGTCACTTAAAACAATTACGTTTCAGCTTGTGTATCCTCACACATTTCTATCAGCGTATCTACCATAGCAAAGCACAGCTATAACACTAGTAAGCATAAAAGTCAGCAGTAAAACCAGAAAACACATGTAAGAGACCGCCTTTTTATCCTGAGTGTGCTTTAAAGTCTTTGCTGTCCAACAAGCTCAGATGCTTCCATGCACCTCTTGTTACTCCCGACTGCTGGCGCTAACATTTCAAACAAAGTGATGGAAAAATGCATGCACAGTAAGCAGTAATTACTTAATAACAGCCACTTGTATCAGTGTGATCAGTCTTGCATCATATGAGCTTCAAAGCAGCAACAGAGGCACGCTTCAAAAATGGTAGCACAAACAGCATGGTGAGGACAAAGCATTTTTGGTGTTTGTTTGGGATTTCTGGTGCCTGGAATTATTAGTGTCATTGTGCTTAAATCCAATCAGCTGATTACTAAGTTAAGAAACGCTCTCGATGACTGTTATTGGGAATGAGGGCATTAACTAGTGCTAAAGAGGTATAAAGCTAGATACAACATGGCTGTGTGGGCATATTAACAGATGAAAATGTGTGGCCAGTACCTGGCCAGCAGAGCACATGAATAACAGAATTGCTGACAGGCTGATCTTTCAGCGTGCCAGTGATATGACAGGTCTGGTGGGCTCAACCCACAAGTGCTTAATGGCTAAATTGGGAGACGGTTACTAATCGCTTAGTGAATAATGGAAGTGACACATCTAATAAAAGATTTCAATACCGCAGATTATTTATAATATTTCACTTAAGTGCCCGGAAGATGAATGGGGTCACAGGGAAAAGGCAGATCTAAAAGCTGAAAATACTACAACTTTTACAAAACTAGGGAGACAAAGCAGCTTTTCAAGAAGCTACTAAAAAATAGAGAGATTTATTTTTCAATTACTATTCAATTAGGGGCACAACAGTGTTAAAACTGTTAATATCAAGCTGATATTATGGATATAGAAGAAAAATCATTTTCATTAATGATCTAAAAAGAATTCTGGAGTCTTTTGAGAATTTTTGGCTTTGGTAAACATCTCTATTGTATCATATTGTATTGCGCTTTTGAGGGAGCACATACTAAAATCAAAGATTTTTTAGCTTTTATACTCCAGTTCCAAATACATGCTGAAAAAAAGCAGCAGCCGCAGGAGAAGAGTGAATACCATATGTAAATGATCGTTTAACAGGCACACACATGCAAACACACACACACTACTGCCATCAGATTGGCTTCCTTTGGGAGTGAATCAATAACGCCGATCGGAGACAATTTAAACAAGCACTAATCCTGTGCTCCCAGGAGGAACAGACCACCCACACAAGCCCAGTCAAATTAATCAAACACACACAAAACTGACACACACTCATCGATTAACTCAACATCTCTGTGTCACACTCAGATTCACTCACACGCACACGCATCTAAAGCATATACTGAACTGTAAGTGAAAGCAATGCTGTCATAAATAAAGAAGATTCTATTTTAATACTAGTAAAAAGTTATTCTGTGTACTATTTTTCTTACATAATCTGACCATGACATTGATTTAGCTTTGTTAGGTTTTTTTTATTATTTAGGCTTTATT
Organism: Hoplisoma paleatum; assembly: GCA_028565875.1. Classification (NCBI taxonomy): domain Eukaryota; kingdom Metazoa; phylum Chordata; class Actinopteri; order Siluriformes; family Callichthyidae; genus Hoplisoma; species Hoplisoma paleatum. Next base: position 91,891 of record JAOTRQ010000008.1, on the reverse strand, counting down.
TTTGTTAGGCCTATTTATTTGTATTATTTCTTAATTATTATTTTTTTTTCTGCCATAAAACGATATGGGCAGACCAAACTGTAAGGCCTACAGCAGGGGTCACCAACGTGGTGCCCGCGGGCACCAGGTCACCCGCAAGGACCTCATAAGTCATAAGCTCATTAGCATAAGGTTCAAAACATACTTTTGCGAAGTAAAAACTACTTTTGCTCAAAAATTTTCAAAAAACAATAAACTCTGAAAATGCTGAAGATCAACAATTATCAAAAAAGATTAAAAAACAGATTTAAAAAGATCATTTTAAATTGGAAAAGTCGTAAATCATCAAAAAAAATAACTGATCCACTGAAGATATGTTCAGGACATGTCTCCGAGTTTGAACACAACATTTTGTGCTTCTAGGCCTATATGGGGCACTACAAATGCAGCAAATTGCTCTGCAGCCGTAAGTCTGATCGAGCTGACACTTGTAGAGTCTAGTACAAAGTTTACAAGTTGAGCTAAAAAACATCTGAACAAATTAAAATTTATCAGCCAATCAAAAGGTCAGGACGAAACTGATATGCTTTATGGATAGTACGGATGATTTTACATAAGGTGAACTGCACGTAAATGAACTATGAAGCTTTTGGGATCAGCTGTCATTAAGAACAATCAAAGCCACTACACACAGATAACTAAAATGGAACCAGGTGCTTATATGTGGCTGTTGAAGTTAAACAGAAGCAAAACCCACTCAGTGAAGCAGCTTAAATGGTTACCTTCCGCTGTACCGGAAAAGACATCAGCTTTGAAATTGCTGGTGCTCTTCTTTCGGCGGTGTTTCTTGCGGTTGGCGTGCGGTGATGGAGGAGGGTCCATCTTAGGACTGGTAGTGCTGGATATACTGGGGCTGGAGCAGACTGAGTCTCCCAGACCAGTATCTACAGCAGAGAGAAAGAGAGAGAGAGAGAACAACACCCAGAATAGTAAAAGAGAAGTGTCAGTATATAGAACATACAAGCCCATACAACCCCTAAAGAATCAGCCCAGAAGCCAGTGATTTGCTATAGGTGTTTTAGTCTGTGTTAACATCACGTCTGATAGTGATGGCATTTCGTCTGTACATTTACTCATCCTGTGCTGAAGTGACAGCTTTGACTAGCGGCAAAATAAAATAACACTCGGATCGCATCAATATCCAGCTGGGTGAGCGGAGGGCCGGCTGGCATTGAGCGTGCTCTCTGAGCCCCCAAGGACGCTCATAACTTATTTTACAAGCGTTTAGTCTCTGCTCGAGTGGAAAATGTAACAACTTATCTTCAGTGACAGAATGCCATCAAGAACGTGCAATTATCCACTTGGCCTCCAAATCTGGGCATCAACACACATTGTTTTTTCTTGATTTTGTGACTTAGCTGTACTAAAGTAAATTGAGTCTATCTTCAGTAACGAGGGTGGTCTGGATTCAAAAGTCTGGACATACAAATTGAGAATACCTAAAAGCTGTTTCGGAGACATGAATTCCCAATTATTCTCAAATCATAGACATCTGTAGCAGACATAATCTACGACATATCAATAGTCCTTTTTAGACTACTGATAGGAAAAACTTAATGCTTAATTTCTGTGCAATGGGATTCCGTGGCTTGCTAGACCAAGATGCAACAAAAATCCATAACAGTATGTCATGCATTTAATCTAATGCTGCATATAATGTAATTAAAGCATTTACTCGTGATTTAATTCAGCGGTCTGAGGCAACCCAAAATCAGTGCAATTTCTAACACACGACTTATGGCTTCTCCAGCTCTCATATGTAACCCTACATGCTGACCAAAAATGAAACAGACGCTCTTGTTACTCATAATTAAAGCTCAGGAGGTAGGACATGACTGCAGCCTTGGGGGCAGCAGGCAGAACAGACATTATTTTCCTTTTGTTTGCTTGAATGAACAGAAGATATAGTAAGTTACTAAGAAAGATGATACAAGCCACAAACAAACATCTTGCACAAATTTTATTATTCATGCACCTACTCAGTTTATATCTCCCCGGATACATGTACATTCAAAGCATTTAACAGATGTTTTCATCCAAAGCGAACCTTCCACAGCACACACAATATCATGTTAACTAATCAACACATCTTTCTAAACTACTTGTTTACACCTTAACTACTTGTTTAGATTAGATATGTTTACATAAGAAATATCTCTGTATTTGTTAAAGGCATTTTTGTATTTTTTGCAATTTTGTTTTATAACTGAAGTACATTTCCATAGACTCAAAAAATTAGGATGACACAATACATGATAAAAAACAGTAAATCAGAATTCTTTTTGCTACACTATTCTGTGGTTTCTATATGGATGTAAAAGCTGGAAAAAACCTAACCATACTGAAATGTCCTTATTTTGGGCATACTATAAGAAAACCTAATTCAATGGAAACAGACAATGTCACTTGAACATTTTGAAGGTAATAGAGGAAGAGGCTGACCAGTCAGAAAAGTGTCAATACAATGAATAAGTCATTAGGAACTCCTTCATATTTGCCTGCAGATTATTTACTCAGGCACAGTTTTAAGACGAAATGCTTAACAACCTTAAAGTCAGCTGTCCACATATTTTAGGCCAGATAGTGAAGTGTGTCAATGATGACAGCGATGTGTACTGCGATGTGTACTGCTGTGATCACAAAAGGCTAACAGAGGCTCAGCTGTGCGTGCATGCTGTGTGCGTGCTTGCGTTGGCAAAGAATCTCCTAGGACTTTCAAAGCATTAACAGTTATTTAAAAAGAGGGTCAATGTGAAATGTGGCTAAATGAAGACTGGGGCAAATTAGCAACTCCGTATCACCTGTACAAATCAACATTACAAGCACACTGACCACTGTTATTCTACGTATTCTAGGACTTGTGATACCTAGTGACACAGTGATAAGAAAACGTAGCCAATGCAAACATCATTTCAGTTTTAATTGCATGTGATAAGTCAAGGGGTTAAGAAGATGGCTGCTGCAGGCCCATTGTCCATGCCAAGCCACCTAAAAAATTGGTAACTTCTCTTAACCAGAGATGAAAGGTAGCAAAGCTGGCTGAATACTTAGAATTAGAAACCAAGCACATATTAGAAAATTTGATCATATTACAGCTGTTCTATCATCTCTGCACTGGCTGCCAGTTAAATTTCGCATTAGTTACAAAATACATTTACTAACTTATAAAGCGCTACATGGTCTAGCACCATGGTCTAGTTACCAACTCAGGAAACTACTACAACCCAGCACGTTCACTTCGCTCACAAGGTACTCATAGGGTTACTTATAGTTCCTAGAATTAATAAGTTCACGGCTGGGGAAAGAGCATTTTCTTACGAAGCTTCGGATACAGTCTCAATGTTTAAGTCTAGACTGAAAACATATTTATGTTCTCAGGCTTTTGATTAGTATCGATCGTGGGGATTCTTAGTCAAAGAAACCTATGCTGATCAGGGATGTTGGGTTGCTGTTGTTCTGCCGCTCTTGTCCACACTCAGGTGTGGGTTGAGTGTGGGAGTTAATATCCAGTGATAGCCTTCATGACCTTGTTACCTGCTTGCTTTCCCTTTTAGTTATGCTGTAATAATTAGGGCTGCCGGAGTCTAAAACTTTCTATAAGCGGTTTTAGTTAACTAGCATTGTCCATTATTAACTACAGTCACTATTGTTCTACCCTAAGGGCATTCTGACGGAAAACTGTTTACCAGCCGAGGTTAAGGATTGCAGTCGGGACTACAGTGCCAATTGCTGCTCCTGCCTGATGTGATGATTTTTTCCACAAGAGGAATGGGGCCCTGCTGCGTCTATTTTTTAAAAGGTTTCTTCCTGGTATTATGATGGAAACTGGTTTACCTGCTGAGGCTAAGAACTGAAGTCGATACTGCAGTTTCAATACTGCTACATACAAGGACTACCCAAGTAGGATGGGCCCTGTTGAGCCTGGTTCCTCAGCTCGGCTTGCTCAACAGAGGGTTTCTGTTTGTCCTATATTTTGTAAAGTTGCTTTGAGACAATGTTTATTGAAAAAAGCGCTATAGAAATAAAGTTGACTTGACTAGATTTAATGTAGCCTTAGTGGTTAGCACTGTCGCCTCACAGCAAGAGTCTGCGCATGTTCTCCCTGTGTCCGCTTTGGTTTACTCCAGATACTTTAGTTTCCTACTACAGCCCAAAAACATGCACACGGTTGATTTGAAATGTGTAATTGTCCTGTTTCTACACAGTTCTTTATAGCACTATGGTTACGGGAAAGACCTGGCAACTGACTCTTTAAAAAACACTGCCAATTCTGGAGAATTGGTAGCGATCCGCCGAGCATCCAAAGTTCAGATATGACTGGAAATGTTTTTTTTTAAATAAATACTGCTATGGAAAAACTTGAACCCACATCATTTAGATTCACTAGTCTTATTACTAGCAAAAATGTTCTTCTGTTACTTCAAGATTATTTCTAGTACATGTTATGTTCACTCCCAAAGCTGCTTTTTCCCCAAATGAAAGCCAAATAATTTTGATTCCTGCTTCTTCAGTAGCATTTGCCTTGACAATCAAATACAGACTGATGATCTGCTAAAAAGAGGGATGCCAGTTAGTGAAGGCTGAGCCACTGTTCAATTAATCCTGTTGGTTAAAAATGTCATTTAAATTAATTTCCAACAGCTGAGGCTTAATTCCACTGGAGAGCACGACAGATTCAGTCTGCACAGAAATACTATGCCAATAGTGCCAAATGGAAACACTCTCACATGCCCACGGTGCATTTCTGCCAGCTCTGTGTACAGATCTATTTTGTAATGAAATGTCTAATTAGAACTAGTTTTAAAAGCATGTAATTAGTAAGTGCTTGTGTGATCCAGCTGGAAATGTTATCTACTATGACAGAAAATAATGCAATGCTAAAATTGGTGCTTGGTGTCAACAGAGACATTGAAAGCAGTATCTGAGGGACTGGTACGTGGTAAAAGGTATTCTTGTTTTTACCCAGTGTTTCCAAATCCAACCAAACCTGTTATACATTGTGTTCCAAATTATTATGCAAATAATAATTTCTCAGTTTTTCCCAAAAGTACCTATATAAATTGCAGTAATTGTAATTTTCAAGTCATCAACTATTATAACGCAGTTAAAAGGTTTTTGAACTTCCAATGATAACAGTATTTAAAAAAACACTCAAAATGCATGTTACAAATTATTATGCACAGCAGATTTTTCAACCTTTTCATTTTTATAAAGAACAAAAAAATGGTCATTTGTGAAATTATAAGCATTAGCAGTTTATGACAAACTGAAATCAAACAAAAACTTTACTCTAGCTGATGTTACATTTACACATAAGACCCCTTGTTCGAAAGGAGCTTTTGAACTCTCACGTCCATTGATTTTGTCAGGTTTTGGATGGTATCTGCTTCAATTGTTTAGCATGAGGACAAAATACCTTCCCAGAACTGTTGCTTAAATGTGAACTGCCTCCCGACCTCGCTCCAGAGGTTCTCAATGGGGTTGAGGTCAGAGGAGCATGGGGGCCAAACCATAAGTTTGTCCACATTTATGCCCATAGCAGCCAGAGATGCAGATATGTTCTTTGCAGCATGATATGGTGCATCATCATGCATGAAAATGATCTTGCTGTGGAATCTATTCTTGAACCATGGCAGGAAGTGCTGTTTGAGAAACTCCACATACATTATGGAGGTCATCTTTACCCCTTCAGAGATCCCAAAGGGGTTGACAGTCTCTCTCCCCATGATTCCAGCCCAAAGCATTCCAAAACACTCCACCTCCTCCTTGTTGGCGACGTAGCCTTGTTTGCATGGGGTGTCCATCAAGCAGCCATCCTCCACTCCATTCACCTGGACCATCGAGCGTTGCACGGCACTCATCGGTGAACAAAATAATTTTGAAGTCAGTCTTCATGTATTGCTTGGCCCACTTGTGCCATTTCTGCTTGTGTGCAGTTGACAGAGGAGGTCGAGAGGATAGCTGACGCACAGCACGTGCATCTTGTTGTTCGGGGGACGTTGGAGGCACCAGCAGCTTCAGAAACTTGTCTGCTGGTATTACAAGGCATTTTTGCAGCTGCACTTTTAACCTGACGTAATTTCCTGTTGGAAAGAGTCGTCAATTTTCCCTTACCAGCACAAATGTGTGTGCTCTAAATCTACATTCTTAATTGTATGATGATCACGATTAAGTGTCTTGGAAATGTTGATTGTAATCATGCTCGAACCAAAACACGCCACAATTTGTTTCTTCTCAGCAGCTGACACATCATTTTCTTTCCCAGTTTGGCCGAAAATGTAGGCTGCTTAATAATGTGGGACAGCTTTCTTAAATAGTCTTGCCTTTAATTGGACACCAAACTAATTAGCACAGGTGTCTGCAATTGCTTTCAGTGATATAAAGAGCCCTGAAACGCATCACCATCAATGAGCTTGTTAACCATAATTTCGAGTGTTCGGATGGAGTAGTTACAAAGCATTTCACTGCCAGTTGTACTGTGTATAACTATGTATGTGATGAATAAACTTTGATTTGATTTGATGAGTTTAACTGACAAACAAAACAATTCGTACCTCATCACTCCAAAACACTTTTTGCATAATAATTTGGAGCACAGTGAAGTCCTGACCAGGATAACATGGTTAATGAAAAGAATAAAAAAAATCGTATTATTAAAGTCATTGTGAAAAGGCATTGTTTGCAAACACATGGATGTTTGTTTAATAAGATTTCAATGTTACTTCACGTATTACATTCATTAAATGAAACACTCAACAAAATTCAACAAATTTCACTCAACAAAATTAATCAACTCATAAGTTTACATCAAATCCAGCCTTAGGCAATTTACCTTCACCAGTGAACTTCACTGCATGTTTTTCGACTGTGAGAAAACCCCACATAGACATTGGGAGAAAGTGCAAATTCCTCTCAGAAATGACCCAGAATGCCCCACCTGGGGAAACTTGTGCCTCAGTCTGTGGCTTAGTATTTGTCTCAAGCTTTTAAATGAACATTCCAGTATATTGGTAGCATTAGACTGTAAACTTCTGTTACTTTTATAAACAATTAAAGCAGCATTAAGGCTTGGCTTTCCAATCAATGATATATATCTGAGTGTATTTGAGGTATGAGGCATGTGGACAAAGTCTCATTATAAAATAGGCACCAATGCTTCAGCCACTTTATACAAAAATCACTACACAACATTAATTATTAGGTTTTGGCAAAAGAAAAAAGAATGATCCATACACTGCATGTGTGAGAAATCTAGATTGCAACAAATTTGCCCTCTTTATGATTTAAATATACAGAAGACATAATCAAGCATTTTTCACTATTTCACTTATTATTAACTAACTAGTTTAGTGTGAAAATGTAAAAGTTCATTAAAGTAATTAATGAAACCCTCCGCTTATTCAAATTATTAAATAGATTAAATTTCATTAGATACATTCAGAAATGCTTAGGTAACACAGGATTAAAATAAGCAATCCCACTAATTTTAGGATCCAGGATTTTAATTCTGAGCATGTCTCGGAACTAAAACTGCTAGTGACGCTATTAGTCGGTTAGGCATCCCAATACCGGCCATTTGAGAGGTGACAAAGAGCCCACAATTAAATGACAATATATTTAAGGTGTGTCACTAAATTGAGGAAAAGGTTTTTGAGTAAATCCAGATGCCCAGCAAGCCTGGTCAGAAAGTAGTGGTACAACATAAAAATGAAAGAACATACATTTAAATACAGTCACATTTTAAAGACTTCCAAAACAAAAGCCTACGTGTTTATTTATAAAGCATTTTCTACCCTTTTATTCCAACCTCGAGTAGTCAATTTGTGTTTCACTGCTTGGGCGGTGTAGTGGCAAAATATTTGGCTATGCATGACAGAAGATATTTCTGAATATATCCTAATCTAGATTTCATCCTGAAAATGGAACTCCGTACCTGTGCTGACCCCTGAGTTAGCAATAACTGCAGCTTCACTCCACTGGTCCGCACTAGACACAGAGTATGAGCGCTGGTGCATACCATCTGGTCGGTTGTTGAACGAAACCAGGCTGATGCCACTGGCCATCTGGGAGGCTGAGGAGCTACTGCTGACGAAGCCTGAAAGAACCAGAAAAAGTGAGAGTACAAATCGTACTTAAAATTACCAGAGCACTTTCTGTAAGTACATGTAGTACAGGAAAAAAATCAACAAGATCCAACATTGTGGGTTTTTTATTAGTGCATTTCAAATCTGAGTATACCCCGAAGGCTTTTCAAAGAGGATTGCTAGAGGTACACTCCATGCATTGTATGAATAATCCTTTAATACTATCCCATATATTTAGATTTAGCAAACACCTTTTCCCCAAAGGGCCTTGCTCGGGGTCCCAACAGTGGTAATTTGGTGATAATGGGGCTTGAACCAGACTTTCTGATCACTAGCCCAGTACCTTAAACATTAAACCATCACTGTCACCACACTCCATGTGTGTTTACAGTTTATTCTTCTTTTTAATAACTTTTCTACTTTTTAACTTTATTGTTCAAACTTATTGTTTACACTTATTGTTATTTTTTTTTAATCTATTTTCATTAATCTTATAAACTGTCATTTCGAATGTTGGGACAGAGTAGTTAAAAAGCATCTCACTGCCGGTAGGTGACAAATAAACTTTGATTTAATTTGATTCGATTTCCTCTCTGTACAGAAAGTCAGGCCATGATCTCCGCTTTATTCAGGCAACCGAGGTCCGTAAACAGTGTTTCCCACCAGCAGATTGGAGACCAATGCTATCCGTAGCAAGCAATTGATTTAGCAGATAGCAGATTAGAGATTCAAACCCAACGATCCACAAGCGCTAAAACAACAATCATTACGATGGACAAAAAAAATGGGGGGGGGGGGATTTATTACTTTATGCCGATAATAAATTAAACACTGGCACATTGGGGGTAATGACAGACAAGTGGGTACACAAAAAGATAATCATAGGTTTTCACATCAATGGCCATCTGGAAGAAAACTAAACATGCTGTGTGTAAGTCAGGCAGCAGCCTCAGCTGTTTGGTGTGTATCAATAAACCTCATCTTTGAAACAATCCCAATGATAAATATTTTGCATAAGATGTTCTTCTGATTGCACTGCTGTCCATTCCTTGACTGGCAAAAATTTTCATTACTTTATGACAGAGAATTATGGCATCCTTTACCCTCTCCCTGCACTCCCCTTGTTCTAGCTCTCATTAGTGCTTCTTTTAAACCCGGCTAACTGGAGAACCAGTGCTGATTACATTAATATTCATGACAATAATTAGTATGCGTATTATGGGTCACTAAATATTCAGGCTATTAATTCGGCCCTCCTGGAGCTCTGTGCACGTTTTCCTTGAAGGGTTTAAAAGATGTTCGACTTCAGCACAGAGAAGATCTCGCTGTCAATGCTGCATATCATCGTATCAATCGATTATCATATCATCGCTATTTTCACTGTTATTTTTAGAAACAGATTTACTGCTGAATTAACATCAGCGTGTGTTTACATGCGCAACTGAGCCATGCGCTGTCCAATTTTAGCAGTTTAGTCAAATGCTTATATAAACAATTTGCATTTTTGATGTGCATTTCAGTAAAACTTTAACTGGGTTCAAGAAAGTGTGTTAACATGTACAGGATAATGTAAAACCCATGTATCAGTAAAAAAAAAATATAGACAAGATGAATCCATAAATATGTAATCAGTATGGTTTTTATCGTCACATTATGAACAGAATTAAGCACAGTTACATTTATAGCTAGTAAATACTTATTATTGACTTTATTTAAAATAAAATTCACAATACTTTTTAACAATTAATAATTATTTTTCCATAATAAACTTGTGCAGTGAAACACACAATCACAAAGACTAGTGAACACACTAAGGGGCAAAAGCGAGCACACATGCCCGGCAGCCATGGTGCCTGGAAAGAAGTTATGGGTTCAGTGCCTTGCGCAAGGGAACGTCAGTTGTTGACTAAATGATTAAACTGGAAACCTTCTGATCACAAGCACAGTTCTCTAACCACCAGACTGCGGCTGCCCCATGTATGGTAATATACATTTAAATTTAGCTTAACAGTTGTAATTACAAGGAATTTTTAAAAAGTAATACACTTCTATATTTTGATTGAAAACAATTGTCAGCAGTAGTACAGAAGTGAAGAATGTGTTTGAGACACATAATCCAGACTTAGCACAATCTTCAGAAGAAGAGAATCTTGTGAATATGATGTGTAAGCAGCATCAGTAACTACATGCTCGACCAAAATTATTGGTTGCATCACAAATAAAACATTTATAATTCTTTCGAAACACCTCTTTGTTTTAAGTTTTTGTTAGGATTTTAAACGCTTTGGTTACGTTCATCTTAGTTGCAATGCTTCTTGTTGTATATGGTTCATCAATTCTAATGCACATAACTTACATGTTTTACAAGGGGCACAAATTCAGGAGTATATATAAATATACTGTGCACAGTAACAGCATTATCATGTTAATTATGACAAATTATGGGGAAAAATAATTCATAACAATGTAGGTTTATCAGTATGGCAAAGTCTGGAACGGTGTGCTCATAAGCCCCCATGACTAATACCATTCTATATAATTCCTATACTACAGTCGTACCTGAAGCAGAAGCCAGTTGCAGGTTGCTCATGTCCTTGGAAAGCCCATTGGTTTTAGGACCAGGGACAGCACTTGTAGAGATGGCCCTGGGGGGTCTTTTTCCTGGAACCTTGACTGTAGTTCGCAGCAGGTCAATTTCTTTCCCATGTACGTTCTGCATGTAGTCCTACAGCAAATGAGATAGACAGAATAAACTTCAGTCATGCTGCTCAGAACATAAATAAAGATGACATAAACAGTGGTGTGAAAAAGTGTTTGCCCCCTTCCTCATTTCCTGTTTTTTGCATGTCACACTTAAGTGTTACGGATAAATCAAACCAATTTAAACAATAGTCAAAGGCAACACAAGTAAACATAAAATTCAATTTGTAAATGAAGGTGTTTATTATTGAAGGAGAAAAAAATGTGAAAAAATGATTGCCCCCTAAACCTAATAACTGGTTGGGCCACCCTTAGCAGCAACAACTGCAACCAAGCGTTGCGTTATCTTGCAAGGAGTCTTTTACAGCATTCTGGAGGAATTTTGGCCCACTCATCTTTGCAGAATTGTTCTAATTCAGTTACATTAGAGGGTTTTCGAGCATGAA
>JAOTRQ010000008.1:48841-64491 GCA_028565875.1 Hoplisoma paleatum | reverse complement strand
AGATGGGTAGGTTTGGGTGGGAAGAGAAAAGGGTAGGAAAATATAAAAAATGCAGGAAGAGGAGAAGAAAAAGGGAAATAAGGAAATAGTGTGAAATTGTCTGTTTATGTAAAGATTTTGTTTTTCCTTAATAAAAAGATATAAATATATATATTAGATATATATATATAAGATATATATATAAATCACCAGAAATTGCAACGAAGACGAGCTACTCCACCAAGCTGAGCAGACTATTGTCCACAAACGAGCCCTCAACCGTCTGGAAATGTTTACACAACCTATCAGGCTACAAACGACCGCACCATCAGACAATGGGGGGTCGTCAGCTGGCTGATGATCTAACCACCTTTTACTGTAGGTTTAAAAAGTCCAGCTCCACTCAACAATACAACACCACTTCACACCATTCTGACTCTGTCACCCATACAGCCTGCCTTGAAGATCTGTGAAGCAGACGTGAACCGACCCTTCAAAAAACAAAGAGTGAGGAAGGCACCAGGCCAAAGCGGATTGTCACACTGGGCTGTGCCTGTTTTCACTAAAATCTACAATAAACCATTAGAGCACTGTGTCATACCAGCATGCTTCAAACGCTCCACAATAATTCCCATCCGCCAAAAAGCAATCATCTCAGGATTAAATGACTACAGACCTGTCGCACTGACTTTAGTGGTCATGAAATCCTTTGAGAGGTTGGTCCTCACCCACTTAAAAGAGATCACCAACCCTTATTTGACAAATAAAGCTTTTTTGAATATTTGAATCTTAGACCAACAGGTCTGTGGACGATGCAGTAAACATGGGACTTTTACCACATCCTCCAGCATCTTGAACGTCCAAGTACATATGCAATAGTTCTGTTCTTGGACTTCAGCTCTGCCTTTAAGAAAGATCATCCCTGGACTTTTACACACTAAACTGACAAACGTTAGTGTGACAGCATCCACTTGCCAGGACCATTAGCACAGGAGCTCACAAGGCTGCATTCTTTCCACGCTGCTCTTTTTATTGTACCTTCACAGACCCCTCAGGTAAAATTCTAAAAATGGCAGATGATTCGACAGTCATCTGTCTCATCCGGGACTGCGACGAGTCTGCCTACAGACGGGTTGTGTATCAGGTGGTCCTGTGGAGCAACCATAACAACCTGAAGCTGAACACAGCAAAAACAGTGGAGATGAGCATGGATTTCAGGAGAACCCTCCACCCCTTACAGCACTCACCATCCTCAACAGTACAGTAACAGTGGTGGACTCCTACAAGTTCCTGGGCACAATAATCTCTAGGTACCTAAAATGGGACTTTAACATCAGCACCATCATCAAAAGAGCTCAGCAAAGGCTGTACTTCCTGCATCAACTGAGGAAGTTCAACCTACCCAAGAAGCTGATGGTGCCGTTTTACACCGCAACCATGGAATCTGTCCTTACTGCGTCTATCACAGTGTGGGGCAGTTCAGCCACAAAACATGACATCCACAGACTGCAGCGCATCATTAAGTCTGCAGAGCAATTCATCAGTGCAAAATTACCCTCCTAACCGGACCTGCACACGGCCAGAACCAGTCTGTAATCCGTCAAACCCTGGACATCACCTGTTCCAGTATCTTCCCTCAGGTCGGCGTTTCAGCCAGCTGAGGATCAAGACCTCCAGACTTCAAAAAAGCTTCTTTCCACACACCATTACACTTATGAACAGCTGAGCTGAACTTTGTAATTACACATGCTGGACACAGTTTTTACTACATCCATATTTAGGACCCTCTCTCTCTCATTCAGTGACTGTCTTGTTCTCTACTTTGACATTTTTAGACCTATTTTAAATTTCAGTCTCTTTAACTCATGTGGGATTTGAGGTCTTTCTCCAAGCAGTAGCAGAGACTTGGAGAGCGCAATCAGCTGATCCAGTGTGTATTGTATGTGAACTATGCTCTCGTCTCCATTAGGTGAGTAAATAGGTGTAGTAAAACAGTACAAGAAAAAACAGCAGAAAAACTTTCATATCCATAATGACGTCAATAAAATCGTTATTTTGTTTAAGGAAAAAAAGCACTAGACAAATAAGAAATAAAAACAAAATAAGACTAAACAAATGGGAGCTGCTGCAACAGGCTGCCACTCGCTAGGGGTAGCACCATTATATGTATTATATACAGTACTGTACTACAGCAGAACTGACTTACCTATGTCAGTGACTGTGTCTCTGCTGTGAGACAGAATACGATCGGATTCAACATCATTTTCTGACTCTGAGTCCTGTCGAGACATCTTGGTGCTCTTTAGACTCCCAGCCCGGCGGACAGAAGACAGGGAACCTCCTTTCTTTACCTTAAAACTCCTGGCACCTTTAATCTGTAGCAACCGTGACCCACCTATGCGAATCTTTCTAGTAGGAGCTAAAAAGAATATCAAAGTAAATTAACAGTAGAATCAAAGGCAAAGACTGAGTAAAAAACTGAAAAAAAATCCTACCCAGAGGTTCTTGTGAGGATTTCTTTTCATCACATGCTGTTTCAGACTTCAGAGTGTGACTACTGCTGTTTAAAGAATCATGGCCATCCTCATCATCCAGTATTCCAGCAAAGCTGATTTTCCTCTCATAGCGATGGCGACCCAGATCAGGGTCCAGACGCATTCTGCAGCTTTCAAGATCCTTAAACAATATAACAGATTATTGAGCTTTATTGCAAACAAAAAGTATGCTGGTACAACTTAAATGCCACTCACATCTTCCATGAAGAATAAAATGAATGTACTTTACAGTAGCATTTAATATAATGAGTAAATTAGTTAAAAATGCAACCATCCTGACCATCAGGGGTTCTGTGCGAGGACGGGGGAGACAGGGAAAGGTCTCTCTTAAAAAGGTAGTAATTTCTAAAAGCAGCTGACAAGCAGCCATCTTCAAAGCAAAGGGACAGCTGCATTTTGATGGGTTGACAGTACCTGTATGAAAGCAAAGTTGACAGTTAGTAAACATGGTATGAAACATCATCACAATAAGAAACATCATATTTACATTTAGAAAACATTCCTTACATCCATCATGTGAGTCTCTACTGCGCCTATGAACACGTAAAGTTTGAATAAAATCCACCCATTTTCTTTCTGTGAATTATTTAAAATATTTTAATGACAGGACAAACAGCCCTTTTGACTTCCACTCAATAGTGACATAATAACCTCGCTGGTACTACCCATCACCTGGCAAACCTCACCAAACTAGAGAAAGGTTTACCATTCAGACGTTGGTTTCACTTTCCTTGTACATGAAATAAACTTCATGATTACTCGAAACAAAGTTGCAGAAAAGTGTTGTGTTTTGTTGGCTGCAAAAAACACCAGAAGTTTTATGTAGGAACTTTATGGCTACAGATAATTTATGATAGTCATGAGTTTAAAAAAACCCTATATTTTCTGAATTTATTTGATGCTTAAAAACATAGAAACACAGATAAGGTGGAGTGTTTCCAGTAACCTCTAATTCAAATTGTGACGTTGCTCAAAACAGAGCATTCAGATTCAGGATTACACTACAGACAATGAAACTAGTAATACAGTCGATTCCGGTTAATCGGACCACATCGGGATGCAGACACACCAGCAGACGGACACAAACAGACTAATTTAAACAAATGTAATAATAAAAACAGAACCAAACTGAGAGACTAACAATCACATAAATGAAACAATGATCGGGCCCCGACATCCAGGGAACACAGGCTTAAAAACAAAACATCTATTAGTTCCAAATACAATACAGGTGTATACAGGTGCGTCTCATTGCGGAATAACGATCAGACCTATTCTAACAATAAAAAATGCCCCCCTTAAAGATTGTGAATGAGATGAAATACATTAATATTAAAAGAAAATTCCCCATGTTTGCTGCCGCCAATTTTCTTCAAATGATTTTAGGAAGATTTATCCAGTGCTATTCTAAATATTCAACTAGACCTTCACTGACAACATTTTAGAATATATTTCTATATTGTGTGCTACACTTCTATTTTATGCTAGGCGTATGGTTCTAATCTCACTTTGCCTATTCTGGCCTGATTTCTTATACCTAATGTGTAAACCAAAACTTTTTTTAAAATTTTATTTACTTATTTATTAAGCATTTTAACATTATTTTTCAAACCCTAGGTCATATCCATGTCAGTAAACATCGAACACAGTCATAGACAATTTGGTCTCTTCAATTTGCCTTAACTACATGCTTTTAGACTGTGGGAGAAAACCGGAAAACCCAGAGTTAACCCAATTCAGGGTCAGCACCGTTCAAAATACAAAAAGGACATTTCAAAAAAAATGTGAAATGGGCCTGCCTACCCTATGGAGTATTTCCTATTTGTGTCACAAGTTTTCCCCATGCTTACAACTGAAATTGAAGCTTTTTATAGAAATATGCGTGCTGCTTTGGCTTTAAAACTTTTGAAGCGTTATCTAACTAAAAGGGTTAGTTAAATAACTTGATACTAGATGTAAAATGTGAATTCTGTTGACTCATCTGCTGACATCATTTTCTCTACTGGAATAGCCTGTGACGCAATGAATCCTGGGACAGTTGAGGCTGTGAGAGATACATCAGTTCCATCATTTGTTTCAGAAGAATATAAGGATGCATTTAAAAGACACTTAAGAAAAAGCCTTCGAAATACAGCCTTGTTGTGCTGCTTTAATTTAACTGGCATTCAAACGAGTCCTTCGAAAGATGCAACCCCTGAATTAGGAATAAAATCCTGGAATAAAAGAATTGTCTGTCTTACTGTCATCAAGGAAATCCTCTTCTTCATCTTCTTTCCTTGCTCTCCTCTTGCTCTCCTCATCATAAATAAAACCAAGGATGTTGGCCGGACTCTCACTGTCCGAGTGGCATAGCTCACTCAGTCGAGTGCCAATTGCCTGTACAGAAAGCACACGGAATTAAGGGTAGAAAAAGATAGTTACGGAATAATCAAACTTGACTTTATGTGACCCTGTCCATGCTCAAGTGTGTGTAAAAATGTCAGACAACAACTTACATCACCCCATTGGTAGAAGTGTTTTGCTGCATTCCACTGCAGTTTGTTGTTTCTTTTGTTGCCAACCACAGGTGAGCGTCCTCTAGAAAGTCCTCGTTTGGTAATGTTAACGTGGTGACCTTTCATCCATTCAGGCCAATTTCCACGATTACAGCGGTACACGAAGCGAGCACACTCCAGAAACAGTGATGCTCTAGCCACCACTGGTGCTTCCTGTTGGGGAGTAAGTGAGAATGAATAGTTATTCTTAAAATCAGGAAAAAAAAGATCTTATTTTTGGAGGTATCTCTTAGTTACTTACCAAGTCCAGTGCGGCAGCAAGAATTGAGGCATCTGGGATAGTTCCTGGCTCACAACAGTTCAGGAGGAACTGAAACCTCTTCATTCCCTGTCTGATGGCCCCTAGATTAACTACATTTTTATTTTTCATTGTCTCCTGACTGGTAGCCAAATGCTCCTGCAACCCAGGACATCCTGATAACATTAAAAGCACAAAAAGATAAAGACTAAATACAGTGCTTATAAAATTCTATTTAGTCAAGTCAAGTTAAGATTATTTATATAGCGCTTTTTCCAATAGACATTGTCTCAAAGCAACTTTACAAAATACAGAACGAACTTAAACCCCTGTTGAGCAAGCTGAGGGCAACTGTGGCAAGGAAAAACTCCCTGAAAAAATTACAGGAAGAAACCTTGAGAGGAACCAGACAAGCACCTCATTTAGGCACCTCAAAGGGAAAGCTCGAGGTTAAAGTGTACAATTTTATTCTCACAGCCAGGTAAAACAACACTGGAAGCCACTGCCTAGAAGCCATGAAACAAAATTGTGATCCGCTTCGCACAGAGATGCATAAACAAACACAGAGTTTACATGGAGAAAATAACGAGTGCAACAGAAGCACAGGACAGGCTCAAACAAGCATAAGCACATAGCAAGTGGCAAATGTGTGGACAGGCGAGAGGAAAAATCCAGGACTCTACCATCTTTCTCCTCTGTGTGGTGAAGCTTGGATGGATTTCGCCGACCAGAACGCCATTTACCAAGCCGCTTAAAGAAATTCTCCTCCTCTTCCTGACCGTACTCCAAGACACTTCCCTCTGACAGCTTTACAGCACTTGTGAATTTCACCTGGTAGGACAAAAAGTCTAACATATTCAATTCATTTCAAACAACAGTAAATAAACAAACAATTAGCAGTAAACATATGCTGTTATTGGAATTAAATAGTAAACATTTGACTGAAATTCAGTGTGCTGTGTTGTTGGGGTTTTTAAATAAAAATATCTCTCTTATCATAAACCCTTCATAATTTTAACACCAAAAGCCATAATGTAAACTGATATTCTTTACTAATGCAATTTCAACAGCATGATGTGGTTTGAAATTGTTGATGTTATGCCAACAGCATCATGCCATTGTCAATGCTAATCTAATGTAAAATCTGATGATGATAATGATGATGATAATGATGATGGTTGTGAGTTTTGCCATTTTTAAATCCTTAATATTATATAAATATATTCAATATTAAACTATTTCAATATCTTACTGTCTCTCACCTTGGAGCTCTGTCTAAAGAATGAAAGCCTGTCCACTGAGCTGATGTCCAGCAGGTCTTCCACTCCATCAGCAAGCCCAGACAGGGATGAACGCTTCAGCCAGTTTCCTATACATGGAGCAATAAATCATTGAACATGTTCGCTAAAATTAAACCATGAGGTCTGCTTTTCGTTTAATAGACAAACACACTACTAAAAATTACGTCTGACCAGCACATGATTAAAATTATATTGAAATGTGAAGTAACATTTCAATGGAAACTTCTGATTTGGTATAGTCGTAACAAAATTTTACATATACACTGTAATAAACATTGTGGACAAATACACACATTATAGACCATAAAGATTTTTCAGACACAAAAACATACTATATATAGTTAATTCATAAGATTGTCATACATTCTTTTATCATTAACAGTGCTAATAGTAGGCCAATACTCACTCATACACATAACCAGCAATTCTAACTTTTGTATACAGACGTCACAAGGGTTATACGGATATCGGGTCAATTTTTAACTGGCCCGTTCTGGCAGGAAATCGTCATGTCACCAGTTCAGTAGCTGAACAAAATATAAATTGGTCGGCATGCTTTAAGCTTTTGTTTTTAAGTTATAACAAACAAGCAAACGGCACACATGGCTACTCATGCACACTGGGTTCTGCGCGCATGTGTGAAAAGTTTACTTAAGACGTGCATACAAACGTGGAAATGAACCACAGATGCTACAAAATGCAGTGAGGGAGATTAAAATGTTTAATTCCTGCTCCATTCTATTTATTGTGTGCCAGCAAGACTTTCACACACTAGCACATGCATGCATGTACACACACATCTGCATTAAACTTTAACATTAAACTAGGCAAATGTATGTGCCACTGTTGCAAGTTTCCAGTAATAACTTAGTTATTGACTGTCCTAAAAACGCTAGTAGTCGCTAAATAATGTTATTGCATTATTTGCAAAATGCAAGTTTTTTAAACTGTAAAGGAAAAATGCTGTGTGAGAGAAAAAAGTTAGTAAAAAAAACACCCTATATATATTAAAATTACAAATGAACAATTTTTGAAATAAACAATTTATGTTGTCTTTGAAATAGGCACTGCCTTTGCAATACCTGCAAGTGTAACTGCACATCAAACAAAAAAATCTGCTTGTTTTTGCTTTTTTTTTTTGGACAAAGTTGACAAAAGATTTGTTTGTTTTTCTTGGATTTAAGGTATTATGATATATTATACACAATAAAAAAAACAATGACTACCATTGCACGCTGATAACTAATTGGTGGTATTTGTTGGCAATAGTGAACAAATTGGAAAGTAATCTAAACAAAGACTCCTTACATCAACATTAAGATAACTTTAAAAAAGTAACATTAAGAAACTAAACTTTTAAAATTGAAGTTACAACTGAACTTAAATGATTTACTGATTCTTGAGTAGTTATTAGTTCTGTTTTGGGAGGCGGTTTGTCACCTATCTCAAATTCTCCATAGCTGCTATAATTATGAGCTATTGCGTAATAGACCAGAGCATAAACTATCTGGTTCAATTCTGGTTGTGCTTACTTAACTTAAACCGATTTTATGTGGTATACAGATTATACGTATGTGGTAGATGGATTTTATGTAGTTGCACTACAGAATACTGTCAGAATGTTTTAGTCAGACTTTGTTAAGCTACAAAGTCGCACCGCTTGATGGATTGTTGGAGCATTACGGCTACTGTATTCAATAATTTTATTTATCAAGCTGTTACTTATGTAGTTCCTGACTCGATTTTCACCATCTCACTAGGGAACTTACTATACAAAAGGACCACAGCTCCCAGAATGCACCTCATCTTATAGTCTGTTTAGGCTGCACCAATAATGTTTACACTCATATTTAAAAATTTTCATTGTTTATATTGCTGTTCTTCTGTCAGTGATTTACAGAAAGTTCAAAATCGTGTAGATGTAGCATGTACATGTTTTTACTCAATTTCATCCTACCTGCATGCTTTGTTTATTGTGTGGATATTATGGGAGGGGTTCGGTTAGACTTTGTTGTGTTCACGGTTACTCCCATTATAATAAAGCGGCTTTTCATTATTATCAACCATTCTCATTCTGAAGCGTTACAATGTTTTACAACTGAATAATCGGTTGCACCTGAAATGTATATGAAAATATACAGTTTGTATTGCATTAATTTACATGGTGCCTTGAAATCTGATGTGCCTAATGAACCGTAAAATACTGTACACTCCCTTACACATTCACTGACAGTGTGTATACACACTCCATTACCCAAGCTACACTTTGTAACACTCACAGTACATACACTGACAGAATTTACACTTCATTACCTAAGGAACACAACAAAACACTCACAGTACATACACTAAGATTTGCTAATACCAATTGCCAATACGTGAGAAAAGGTGGGTTGGGTTCCCGCTTTTCCCCCAACTTCTACCACTGGTAATCAATGATAAAAATGAATGCACAGTTATACACACATACGTAGGATGGAGAGAGTGAACAGAAGAAACTGTCCTATGGCATGCTAGTGGGAAAAAGATCACACATACACAAAAACAAAAAGAAAATGTGAAAATAGAAAAAACTTTTACTTTTATACTAAATAAAAAAAATGTGCATATTAGACAAATGATTACAATTTATACATTACAAATTCATATTAAGACTTTTTCTTTAGGTTACCAAATTGGACAAGATTATTACATATAACAAACATGTCCACACCCTAAATGTTTGCTAATTGAATATGACATTACAGTAAGGGTTAACCTAAACCACCTAGTAACACAAGACACATTATTTGTGCAAGTTCAAAAATATAAATAACAGAAATAACAATGTGACAGCTACTACCTGTGAGCCTAACTAAGCATATTTTACTAATTTTGTTAGAACTGACAATACATAAATAGGTACACACCTATTGGCAGTTTAAGCTTCTTGCGCAATGAGATTCGTCTCGAACGAGAGCGTGAACGACGGTCTGTAGTGGTGCCAGAGTGAGCAGTGGTGCATTCTGATGTGTCCTGCTCGGACTGACTGCTGGTGTCACTGGCAGCGCTTTGAGACTTGAACATCTTTCTCCAGAAGTCCTTTTTTCCTAACAGTGCACCTGGAATCTGCTCCTCGCTTGCACACAAACACACACACACACACACACACACACACACACACACACACACACACACACACACACACACACAACATTTAAAGACTTTTATAGGTTTTAGGCAAACACATTACTTTAATTGATTTAATTTGTGTCTTAAAATGAAGGATTGTGGTAGAACTGGTATTGCAAGAAACTCTCTGTACAAAGCAAGAATACCCTTGTGAGTGGACAAAGATCTGGGCATTGATAGTTTAGCACTAAAGCTATTTGACTAGTAATAATAATTGTGCTGGTTTATGCTTTACCACTATTATGATTGGTACCTGAGCCAGGCTCCTAACCTTCATATGCTTTGTCTAAGTTTCAGCTAAATGCAAAATATTTAAATAAGTAGAACCATTGCAGAATGACACTGTTTCACTTCAAGCAAAAATCGTATTGCAGAATGGCACAATGACAAGAATGCACCCAGCATGTCTTTTTAATAAAGTAGAAAGTGAAACAGATTGTCCAGAGGAAATAAAACAGATAATCCTGAATTAGGACATTCAAAAGAATTTTTACCAGGAAATTTACCAGGTGTGATATGTGTGCCTGTAAATAACAAAAGAAAGCGCAGAGTGACACACACTAGTTCTAAATAAAATACATGTCATCATTGAGGGGTACATTTTTTACTAATAATAATAGCACTTAAGTTAAATGCTGAAATGCAAATCAGAGAGCGTAAATATTTAGATTGGTAACATTAAACAGATGCTTTTAAACAAAGCATTTAAAGTTAACCAAGTGTGGCTATTTACTCTCTGCAATTGAGGGTTTTTAACTTGTTACTGGTAGGGTTTGAACCAGTGACATTTAGATTACCAGGCTATTACCTTCACCACTACTTCCTGCTCATACGTATTTAATACATGCACAGAAATTTTGTGCCAGATGTATTGCATGTAAACCTCTTTTGTGCAGATGACTTTGTCTCCTCTTTTTCATCATGCTTTTTTGAGGCATTAAGTTTTCCTGCGCTATCCAACAGAGCGCTGAGGGCCACTCGACGAAACACGTTGCCATGCGATTCTTTGATAAACTGAACCAGTTGTCGAATGTCGCAATACAGGCCCTGTAAAAATTTTTAAGAAAAAAATGAAGAACACAAAGTCATGGTGGTAGTGGTATAAATCAATGAATTAATTAATTCACAACACACACAGAGGTAAACTGCTTAAAAGATTCACCCTCTCCATTTGCTTTGTCATGTTTCCAGAATTATAGATGAACTAAAATTGAACCATTAAGTTGTGCATAATTTTTGTGTGTGTTTACCTGTTTACAGTCATATCTGACTCCTGGGTGCTCTGTGCACCACTACTGATCCCCAAAGCAAGTGTTTTTAAAATATGTTGCAAGCCTTTCTCTAACCCATAGTGAACTAGAATACACGAAAATCTTGTGTATTGAAATGAGAAGTTCACATCTTCAATGAATCAAGTGCATGCTTTTTGGACCGTGGGAAAAAACTTGAGACCCAGAGGAAGCCCACATGGCCACAAGGAGAACGTGCAAACTCCGCACAGAAAGTCCTCGGGTCAATTTGGGAATCAAACGCAGGACTTTTTGCTGTGAGGCGACTTTATTTTTATCTCTTGTTGCAAGCCAAATGGTCTCCAAGATCTCCTCCCTGAATGATCAATTTGCTTCCTTGTTGAACCCACTCCATTTATCAGCTTACCTACCTGTTAAATACTTTCAACATGGTTATCAATTTGTGTCTTCTCAATCTGTGTCTCTGTCTCTGCTATTTTGTGGTTAATCTGAGAAAGATGTGATTTAACATCCAAAAACTGTTGAGTATTTCTTAGAGGGTAAATTTAAAGTTTCATATGATTCAGAGTTAGCATTAACTTCGTTATCTTGTCGATTCTTCATTAGTATATATTTTTTGTTGACGCCCTTTTTTGTGCGGCACAGTAAGTTGATTTAGATAGTTTAATAGGAAAAAAAGATTACTTTCCGGGTTGCCATTTAGGGATATAACATTGCCGGAACCCAAGACAACTTCTTATTGATGATAGCTGTAGTGTATTGAAGAAAATAATGTTGTGTTTATAAGTTGTTGAAGACACTCTGATTGTCTGACACCCTGATTGTCTGACACTCTGATTGTCTGACTAGTGTATTTATGATCCGCAAGAATGAATTCATACCCAACTCACATATGATGATTCTCAACTCTGAGGCATATAGGACAGGATCTTCCAGAAATACAAAAATACAATGCAACAATGTCACAGAGATAAACTTTTTTTAAACCAAAAAATTGTTAAAATCATTTCTAGCTAATTTCCCAGACAAATTGAGAATATGAGGGACCAACATAGTGTTTGGCTCATCTGTGGATCCACCCCTAATTCAGAAAGACTCCAGATACATGTTATATTAGCAGGACCTTATTGGGCATATTTCTGTGCACATGACGATGATGCTGAATATTACCAGAAGGTCATAATAATGTGTCAACCCATAAATACATGCCATAAATACATTACAGAATCCCAATGAGTTGGGCTACTCACCAGATTTTCAGGACTGTGTAGCTCATGTGTAGTGGATGCACATCTGGTTATGAGAGATTTAAACATGCAGCCCACCACCACGGCCTCCATGTTTTGAGCCAGAGACTTATCTCCTCCTGTGGCAAAATTGTTTCCAAAGCCTGCCTTGTCTGTAAACACACAAGAGACGTTTTTAAATGCTGAGCATTAGATTGAAAAATATAATGGACGGCAATTTAATTTAGGCTTAGGCATGAATGAGCAAACAAGAGAAGCAATTAATACAATCAAGATGTAGTAAAAATATTAATGTACATGATGGGGGGAAAGCTCAGTGGCCTGTTGAGTGCTTAGCATTCAGGTTTTGCTTTAGCACCGCAGGTAAATTTACTGGGTATATTCAGTTAATTTAAAAAAAAATAGACTTTTCATTTTTATACATTATTACACTATTTTTATCTAAAGGTGAAATGTCACCTTAGACACTGGGAGGGGTGCAGGAATGGGTGTAATGCCTTTTTTGGCAGTAAATTTAGATATTGTGTATCTACCGAGGTTTCGCTTATTCGCCCTCCTGGACCTCTCACCTGCACTGCCGTATTCTGCAAGAGAAGAGATGCGGGGCAAGATTGGTGTCAGGCCAGCAGAGACAAAGATCTCAGGAAAACACTAACTCACCCCAAGAAAACAAACATGTACACTCATACACCAAATACACACTCCAGGAGAACTTGAAGGTTCATTATAATTCCACTGAAATGTTCACTAACTTGCCAACACTTTGAATTACTAAATTTAAAGAAGTATATTTTTTTTGTATCAAACAGATTAAGATTGGCAAGTCTGCTGAAAGGATGAGTGATTGAGTAATAAAAGATGAGCCACTGGTGTTTTATGAGAAGAGAACGGATCAGAACAAAACAGAAATAAACCAGTTCCTTTGAACCACTCAAGTCTCTAAAACACAGTTTCCAAGGTTGGGGGAGACAGTAGAGAAATTAGCAAGTGGAGAAGGGATGGAAACAATAATATTGCTTGAACAGCATTTTAAACAAATATTATTCACTGCATATTATTTCTGAGAATATAACTGAGACTGTATAAGTTTTAGCATTTAGTATATGGCAAACCTTATTAATGATTATTATTTTAGGTGTATTAGCCACAATCTGCAAATACTATTGAACAAAAATGCTTTTTTATTCATTGTATAAGACTGTAAGAAGCAATATACAATACCAGCTATTGATCATTTTGAAGTCTGAAAAACAAAAGATCTGTGATTGTGCAATTTCTCATAAATCCTAATTTAAAAACCAATGAAAAGCGCTTAGATACTGTAAATGTTCTATACATTCTATAAATTACTTGTTTCAACCTTATAATTTATGGTTATAACAGAGTGCAATAAGGATGAGTTTATCGGTCTTGGGTTGTTCCTGTACTTCTGTATGTTCCCCATGTGCCCCTTGGGGCAAACTATGGAATTCCTTCACAGTTCCAAAACATCCTGTCATTAAAAATCTTTTTAAAAAGAAAAAGATGGTCTTTAGATCAAAGGAGTAGGGTGAGCTGAAAACATGCAAAGGGAGCTGAGGAGGAATATTAGCGAAGGCAAAGCATGCTGCAAGAGAAAACTGTAGAAACAACTGGAGCCGTAACACTAGAACTACTAGAGAAGGGACATTTAATACTCTACCTTTGGAACAAAGTTAGACATGGGTCGAGTGACCTGAAGGAAGCTGTGAAAAGGTGCTTTTGTTCTGTAAATAAGGCCAGTACTGGCGCACAACAGGGGGGGGGTGTTTAATTCCCATCTAACTGCTGTTTTTCATTGAGTTTAGCCATGTAGTTCAGTTCAGTTGTCCAAAATGTGCACCACCGTGCCACCAAGAAAAATGCGTTCAAAATATAACCAGTTTATCTTACAACTGTTTGGAGTAATAAACATATGTTTATGAGAATTCGGTTCTTCTCCCACTCCCATTGATTCCCCAGGCAATGGAAACGTTTACATATGAAGAGGTGATAATTGGAGACATCAGAGTCGACGTCTGGACAAAGGGTCCTCCACTGAAGTCCTCTTTCAGTTAAAACATCTTTGGCTGAAAAAAGCCACCTGAAGGGACCAGAACTAGGTGAACGATCTGTTTTTCAAAAGATTTGATCAATAACTGTCCCCTCTCACTACTCAGATAGTGTTAGGGATTTAATGAGGAACCTGAACACAGACTTCAATCACTATGCAGACAATGATGAACCAGGTACTGTTATTTTATTTAGATGAAATCGGGGGCTGAGAAGAGAGTCAAACTGCTTGTTTGAGTGATCAGAGTGGCAGCGTTGGTGGTGGGACTTGTAGGAGAGCAAGATAACCTTGGCGGTGGAAACAGCGCCCCGATGGTGAACAGCGGAATTACAGTCGTCAGTGAATTCAACTCAAACTGAGTTTCGGCTAGGAGGGTATGAATGTCGGGCTGTCGAGGGTACGAGAGCGTTGGGGTTCCTGGACCTCACAGGTTGATCCTGGAAACAGGGACACAGGGACAGAGGACAACAAAACAAACAAAACAACGCGGAAGCAGTAGAACACGGCAGGATACAAATAAACACACAGAAAAAGCGCTGAGGAACGTCTTCTTTTACTTACTATGTAAGCGACCTAGGACTGGAGCACGGGTAAGTACTCTTAAGTAGGGTAAGTAATCTTCTGGCACTGGTTGTAGCGTTTAGATCGCTTAAATACCCCACGGGTGATTACGAACCTGGATCAGGAGCGGGGCTCAGCCGCTTGCAGGATGGCGGCCGAGTTGCTAGGCAACTTGAGAAACCTAACAGGAAGTCCCGAAAATAAAACTTTATCTAGTACCTATTCTTTTTGGGCTGGTGTGGTGTATACTGGGCTCAAACCCGGGACTTTTTGCTGTGAGGCGACAGAGCTAACCACTCAGCCACCGTGCCGCCCTACGGTGTGTGTATATGTGTGTGTATGTATGTATGTATGTATGTATATAAGTATATATAACGAACGCCCCTGATAGCGTCCAATTCGGATAACAACCACTGGCGTAATTTACACGGGGGTTAGGGGGGTTATGACCACCCCAATAATTTGATCCAGTCCTTGTAACCCCCCCAATAAAAGGACATCATTTCAGCATAACCCCCCCAATGTTAGACCTAAAGTTACGCCCTTGATAACAACAAACCATTTCACTAAAAATTTGCTCAACAATTTGCTTAACAATCAAAATTTCGGATAGTGAACGTCACTACATCAGCGACGTCATCAACAGGTGTTGTGCCGAATTCCGACTCCCCGGCAGAATCCTACTCCCTCAATAAAGCAAACAAACGGACACAAAATGTGAC
>JAOTRQ010000008.1:37599-48741 GCA_028565875.1 Hoplisoma paleatum | reverse complement strand
GATTATTAGTCGATTAGTTGAAGTAAATGACGACCTCTGGTCGACCAACAAAATCCTTGGTTGTGGACAGCCCTACTATTAACAATAAAAAATTTTCTGGTTGAATATCCGGCACAGTGGCTTCATTTCCGGCCAGAACTGGACAGTCTAACTCTCCGGTCCTGTATGTAAATATTTCATACAACCCTATTTTAAAGTGACTTTGGTTACATTCGTGACAAGAAAGGTTACTCATTACAGAAGTTTTATCACCTCACAAGTTATACTGAACACAGTCAAGTACAATTCAGTATCCCCTTCAATTAAATGACTATGGGAGGAAACATATAAAAAAATAAAAAACAATAAATCATACCCATTTGTTGTATTTGAGTGGCCCAGTAAATCCCATGGCTTCAATAAGTTTGGTGAAAGATCCAACCTCCTCTTCTGCAGCCTGGGGTGTCTGTTTCACAGCCAATGACTAAAATCAAACATAAAAAAACAAGAATAATGACATGCCAAAACAGGTGTCATTTCTGTTTTAATGTCAGTTCTATATATTCATTTATATGTGGTTTAAATGAAAACCAATTGTAATGAAGATTTTGATGCACTATTCTTGAGACGATATGAAAGTCCTATTAAGTTTGAAGGTCTTTACAAATTGACAATGCAGAAAGTCAGTGACCTCTATGAATTAAGCACTTCAGTATCAACTGGCCCCACTCTGGACCTCTTCATGAGGTGACATCCTATCATAATGCATTACTCAGAACAAAAAGTTCACAAATATTTGTAAAAGCAGTGATTGGTTTTATATACCTGTGGCCACTGAAGTCATTGAAACGTCCTGCTGGGGTCCTGCTAAATCTGAATCCTCCAAAATATCTTCTTGTATTTTTTTTAGTTAGTTTTTCCAAGACGTGTTAATATAAAACTAACTGTCATTTTGTTTATTACAGAATTATAAATAAGATGATTTTGATTATTTCTGTGAGTCAGCTTTAAATTCAAAACACAACGATGGAGTTCACCGATGCTGCATGTTCTTCTAAATAATAAACATTCTGTTACAAAGTCGTTTTTTTAAAACATAGGACGAATTATAAATAAAACATCAATATCCCAAACTTTCTAAAAATGAATGAAAGTGAATGGAGCTAAAAAACGTACCCATGCAATAATGTTGAGGCGTCATTTCAAGACGCATAAACTGAATAGAAAACCTGCAGTGTGTGGAGGTGTGTACTGTCTCTTAGACAGTAGACTGTACCTGTTTAATCTTCCATTGAAGCACACATTATTTATGTAAAATTCCTATTTAAAAAAATAAATGTAAGTGTTTAGGTCATGGCAAGGCACCGGGTGTGCCCTTCCTAAAATAATAGTAGGTTTATGGCCAAATCAGATAATTTAGAATTGGAATGGGGTCGATGTCTCGACAAACAAAAAAGTATCCAAAAAAGAAAAAAAACTTACAAAAGCAAATGTCATGTGATAAGACAACCAAATACATGTTTAATAACCTAAAGAAAATACAGAACTAACAGTGTTGACTGATTGTACTTACCTTTGATGTTCCATGAAAAGCTCTGCATTGTGTCTGCGAGTGCAATTCCACTCTTGTACAACCACACAATGTCAAAGGTCTGGCTATAGAGACATCCTGCACAATCATCTGAAAAAGAAATCATCATAATCTTAACTTATTCATTTGTTAAACATACATTTTTATAAAGCATGTGAACTGAATGGTGTCAGCAATTGGTTATATACATTTACACATACATAAACTCAGGGTTGCCAACACTTTCTGTGGCCCGAGGCATATAGGCTTATTATGGCAAATGACCAATATAAAATAAATTAATAAGGCGCATTTATGGCCCCATCAAATTTTTTAGGCCCATGATAACAGAACCCAGAAAAACACATGATCAGCTTTCAGACTGAGGCAAGATTATTCAACTAAAAGCTTGTCTACATCAGCGTGACAAATGAATCACTGACAAGCTGAGTCCTGTTTTTCACCCTTTCCTACTTTTTTACTGGCAAAGTTCTAAACACCAAGCCCAATGCTCTCGATAGAATACACTAACTGGAAAATGACCTCTCTCAGATCATTTTCCTCCCAACTCCTGAAACATCCTAAAAGGCCATTCGCAAAGCCGCTGACCAAACCCTGATTCCTAATAGAGACCTTTTCATTCCCACCGTTCTAAAATGGGTCCAATGGCTCTTGGTTCTCTGCCCATTCCAGGATGACCATGGTCTCATGTAGCCATATATTTTATCAATGGTTTTCCAAAGTTGAAAAGCAATACCATAATCCTCGTGATCATTGAGGATTGGGGAGGAGTGACGGGGAAGCATGAGAGAAAGCAACAGGAGGGTTTGGCATGCAGGTAGGAGAAACTAAATTCCAAGCACCATCCACCTGTAATGGTTGACTCCTG
Source organism: Hoplisoma paleatum (assembly GCA_028565875.1). NCBI lineage: Eukaryota > Metazoa > Chordata > Actinopteri > Siluriformes > Callichthyidae > Hoplisoma > Hoplisoma paleatum. Next base: position 46,303 of record JAOTRQ010000008.1, on the reverse strand, counting down.
GCAACCCTACCCTTTGGGGTGAACCAGATGAATCTCTTCATCTGGTAGAGACTCAACAGGCGGCTATCGCAGAAGGAGGTGGAGCCAATTGCAGAACGGACTCCAGGCTAAAATGCTTCCCGATTGCCGGACAATTATGGGGTTACGCTGCTGCAGCCATGAATTGCCTAAAACTATCAGAGCTGATGAGGAGCGAATTACTGTGCACGAAATTAATTATCTGCGATTGCCAGCTATAAGGTAGCTGATCTATGACAGTTGCCCTGCTAAATCCTGGGGTCAATAAAATCCGTCCTCAAACACATCAAAAGTGGCCCTGGTTGCGGTACAAGAGTGTAAAGAATTGATGAGACAAGGTTATTTCTCTTAAAAAACAATATCTTTTATTTATTATCATAAAAAATATATCATCAATTTACTTATTTATTTAATATTTGGGAAGTTTTACATAAATAAAGCAAAATTAGCACATATAAATCCCTCTTTCACAAGAGTAAGTAACTATCATTACAGTACATTACATTTCAATAACAAACAAAACACAAAACACTGTAAATGTCAATATGTTAAAACTTTTCAAATTCATGTATTTTTTATTGGATCGATTATGTGCATGTTATATGTTTATTGTTGGTTGCTTTATTGTACAAGACCATTGTTAGTGCTGACTGAAAAAACCTATTATAACAAACAGCAATTGTGTATCCTAAAAATAAGTAGGTGTAGCTCAGGAAATGGTGAATTATAGTTGGTATGTGTAATCAGTGTGGTTGAGTTTAAGTCAATTTGAGTACTTAACTTTTCAATTAAAATGTAATATTCTATTTTTCAACATAAAACATTGTCATGTTTAATTTTGGGTCTCTAGTTCACCTCACATGTAAGCCTTTTGAAGAAAACGAAATATCACAAGGGCACTCGTGCAGATTAAACCACGCACATCAATTCAAATGTTTGGATAATAAATATTTCTTTTTAATAAACATTTCTCAACTGCTACGAGTTCAGTTTAATATTCTTGGCTTTACTCAGGTGTCCAAAGTGTGTCAAAGTAAGCAATGCAATCTTTGATTTAAGACTAATTCTTTCACTAGGTTACAGTTGACCTACCCAGTAAAGTTCACACCCTCCATTTAAACAGAAGCTTTTTCACGCTTCAGATTTATACTGGCTTTTATTTTTAACAAAATCAACATGGCGTTTAAGCTCAAGACGAAAAAGAATCTTATATTAGTGTTAGTTTAACAGTCACATTATTGTTACATGGTTTTATCAGTAGCCAACACAAATAATATTAAAGTGGTAAAACGCTGTTTACCTTAGTGAGAAAGGGCTTGCAGCACACATATGGCTTAAATAAATGTCTTAAACCTGACTGCAGTGTATGGCGGTGCATAATTCTACTTGGAATAACCGTATTTAAAATAAATATAAATTTAGGGCCGGACCAAAAAGCTTCTCTACGCACGTTGCAGAAGGGCTGTTATTCCTCTCCTCCTACAAAGTCAATTCACCTTTTTCACAGAACCCGATTACGTATTTCCGGTTTCATTTAACAGGGTAAACATCGCCCGCTGTAATTCGCCGTTTTCGCGGATCCCGGTGACGTTTTTCCGGTTTCATTTAGCAGTGTAAACAACGCGCTGCTATGATGGAGTTCACTGCATCTCTGTATGATCTCCCGCGGTCTAATTCTTTTATATAGACCTGATTTAAATTTGATATTGTTAGGAGCTCATTTTGCGATCATAAAGAGGAGGATTTAGATCTCTTCTTTCAGTGTCGTGTAAGACAAGACTTTTGGTGCATTATAACTAAAATAAGAAAATAACTAAAAGAAATCACCCTGCTGGGGTCGAAATTCAGCCCGGGAACTTGGTTTGGTCTTGGACCAAAGACGTTTTTCTCCACCAGCATTACGTAGTGACCTGGCCACTATTCTGCAAGAAGAATGGCTTAAAATCCTTCTGACCCCTATGCCGGATTTGTATAAGTCATTCCATGACGAATTGACGCTGTATCGGTCACAAAAGGAGGCCCTACACCATACTAATAAATAATTGTATTTCAGTTTCGTTGTCCAACCCCTATATAGGATTTCATATAAGGATTTCAAAGTTTTTCTCTTAGGCCAGTTTTCATATTTTGCTATACTTATATAGGATAATACCAATTATATACTGTTTTCACAGCAAGCTAAACCCGCTAGTCTACCAGTTTTTGTGATAATTACATCACAGTTATATTTAACTATTTACATAGTTGATATGTGTACTTTTGGGATTTAATTTGGAAAATGCTTTGGTTTTGTAATTTTTTTGTTGGTGTCATAACATTTTAGTAAAGAAGAGTGATCAGAAGGGCCATCTATTATTATTTTATATCTTATGGGGCCCCAAACGAATAATTTCTTGCTGCATAGCACAGAGTAAGTAATGCTTAACTGTGTTTCACCACTACTTGCTCAACAGTGAGGACTGGGTGTGGCAACATCACTGAGGAAGTTGTTCACATCTACACCTGTAAATATCCAAAAATATTTCTAAATTAACTACAATATTTGGACTATAATAAATAGCTTTAAGTTTTCTATTAGTGAGTCTCAAAATGTATACACACTTTAAATAACCATTAAGGTAGTGTTCATTAAAATACATTTAAAAATGTAATGGAATATACAGATATTATTTCTTTGTTTAATAGCTGATTTCAAACTGGCCTCTATTCTGGTAAACGCACTACTGATAATGCAAAGAAATATAATTATAAATAAAATAACATTTATTTTTCCATCATTGTGCATTTTCTTTTCATGGCGGTTCTCAGTTTAGCGGTCGCAGGTTTCAGTGTAGACTTTTCTTTAAAGTTTCACTATAAAAAAGTCTGGTGGTGTGACACCTGGTAAAAAACATCAAGTGAGCAATAAGCTGTTAGTATGTAAATATTTTGAGACACCCTGTATAATAACAGCCACAATGTTTATATGAGAATTACTACCAGGAAAAAAAGTTATCACTTAGGATTTGTTCATCCAAACATCTGTCTTTAAAAAGATCATGTATATTCTAACATTAGTTTTTGACTTAAGAATAAAATATAAGCAATTAAAATGTCTGCTTATGGAAAAAAATGTAAATGTATACAACAATTGTAATAAAACTCCTTCCTTATTCTTAAATAAATAAAAACTGACTAAACCTTTTTCTGACTTGTTGGGAATTTTAAATACTAATGACAGTCAAATATATAAACTTGAATATAAATCATCTCAATACACAATGAAACACATCAAGACTTTATTGTTCTTTTTTTCTGCTGCTGCCCATAATATGAAATGCAGCCTAACGACTTGGATCAGGACCAACTGAAACAGTAATGCATTTCAAAAAGTAATGTATCATTAGTTAATGAAGCCATATAATGAAATACTGGGATATCGTTTTGTAGATATGTAAAAATTATAAAACATTTGAGGAATGTTTCATAATGCAAAACTTTGTATTCACACAAAAAATTACATACAATTAATACAATATCAATATAATCAAAATAGGTTGTCAGTATATGTTAACATTTGTTAAGACAAAATGTCAAAACATTCAAATATAAAAATGAAATTATCCAGCATCATCAAAACGAAATAATGCTTACATCATTAATTTTGGGCAACCTTATTCTACAAACATTATTATTAAATAATTCAGCATCAATTTTGAGTCAGTGATTAGCCTTAGTCTCTACTAAATGGTTCAGATCCAAAGTCCACCCAGAGTATCTACATTCATACATAAATAAACACGATTGTTAAAACATTTCCACACATTCCAGATACAACTTGAAGTCCACGTGGGACCACGATGGCCCTGAATCCTTGGTCTCTGCATCTTTTTCAAAGCATTAGCTGTCATGATACCAAGGAATACTTCAATAGTATGAACATTTCTCAGTTTCTACTCAGTGGCTCTAGGATCTCATGTGCGTCGTGTCTTGGGTCGTTTGGCCTGTCGCTTGGCATCGTCTATAGCCTGTGTGTCGTTATTAGACTGTGCCAGGCTGCGCACACCTTGAATTCGACTGAGTAATCGTAGGAAGAGTGGGGTCACCTGAAGATCACAAAATGGTATATTATTAGCATAGTTACTAACAGTAACACTTACTGTTAGAAAATGTTGTATACAGAAACAAATCTACTTGAAAACTTGAAATAAAATGTAATTTAATGACAGAAAACACTAAAACACTATTGGAGTTAACTTCTTAGAGATGATGTTTATCGAAACAGAGTGGATTTGATTGCCTAGTCTATTTCTGATTTTAGATTTAAAATTAGTGATACAAAAATGTAAACAAGAGGTAATTAAAACAGGTAAACTAAACTTGCAAAATCAGGTTTACAACTATCCTAATGTTATGTGAGGTAACTTGAGTACAAGACATTAAACACACTATACAGTAATTGTTTCATAATGTTTAAGAAGATTAAATAAGTAATTATTATAAGGTGAATGAAGGTTCTCTCTGCCACCCTTGTGGTCTGTAGGGTAAAAAATGCACTGCCCTGAACACATTGGACCCTACACTTGCTTTACAGCAAATATTAGAGACACTTTGTAGGGGCACTTCCCCAGTTAAGATCGAGATTGGCTCTTGCTTTCAGAAAGACAACACACAGCAAAACTGTTGAATTAATGTTGCAAAGACGGTTTTGTTACACACATTTTATATATATATATATAAAAAAAAGTCAGTTTAACAATAATACTATGGGCTGCTTCACTCCGAAATAGCACTATTAAACACTGAACTAATCCACATTACAAATGATGTTGAACTCACAATGACATGAACAGCTGTTGACCTAAATATACTTAACATAACTGTACTAACTGTATACTTAACATAATTGTACTATGCTTAAAACTTGTACTAAACCCAAAATGTTTAAACTAAGATGACTGAATTGGTTATCTAATTCTAAATATACAAGAATCATTCATTTCATTCGTGGTTTCTACTTTTAACAGCTGTCGTACATACAAAGCCAATGAAACATACTTGGGATTTAACCAAGCTACTGTAAAAACAAATAAGATATTTACCCTTTCATGATTATACACCATCAATAATAACATCAAAGTTAAAGGCAGCGCAATGTAGGATCCTTGAGCAACTTCCTGATCTGGAAGTTTCCTCTGTTAAAACAAAATTCATGGGGATTACCAGATGAGCCGAACTTTTTTTTTCATGTCTGGGTTAAGTACTTACATTAGGGTTGAATGTAAGAGTGATGTGTTTATGGTAGCCTGAAGACGTGAAGGAGACCTGAGGGAGTTTAAAGTCGTACTGGGAGCGAGGGAGAGTGGTGTCCAACATTAACACATAATTCTGTAAAAAGCAGAAAAACACTTAAATTACAAGAAGATCCTTGTACATCTGACAAAAAAAGTCACTAGTATTTAGGCCAACCTTACCTCTCCATCACGTGGAAGGGGGGAGAAATGGAAGAAAAGCGATTGGCCCAGAGGCACACTTTGGAAAGGATTGTCAAGGTTGTCACTCTTATAAAGCTTAACCTGAAAAAAGGTGCGTTGGTCTTTGCCTTTTAATTTAATATCATCTAATTTATTCTCCCAAAAAGAAATATTCATACCCATAGAGTTGGTAGATGTTCAGGTAAAGTAATGATATTTCCACTAAGGTCAAACTGATTGAGCTGTCTGAAAGCGATAATGTTGACACCCTCTATGTCACTGCTACCAACCTTGAATGTGCCAACAAATATGGTTACTGACATTATTTATACTGTAGCAGATAAAAACAGTTGTATTTTTGATTTGTACCTCTATAGACTTGTGCTGAGGAAGTGCTCTCTCAATGTGGTCATTACCCTCTCCTTTCAGCTGAATGATGTAGCTGCATCTGGGCTGGGTTTATTAAAAAAAGAAAATAGTCCTGGTAAATGCCAATTGTAAAGTAATTTTCAACAATTAAAAAAATATTACAAAACAATATGAATTCAAAAGACTTTAGCAGCATAAATCAGTTCGTAATCATTAATCTAATTCACATTTACATCATACATCTTTAATAGGAGACTGATCTAGATGAACACACACTAAATCACTTATTTACTAATTTTTATTTAATTTGAAAGATGCCTCCAAAATACACCTACAAAGCAACTTAAGTCACATACCACGACAGATTAAGGCTTTCAAGGATTAGAAGACTCTTGAGATGAAATTTTCTGTGACAATCATTTTTTTATAGCATTTGTCGAGTCAACAACTGTAGTGAATGTAGCCATATGAGCTTGAAAGTATTTCAGAAAACCATTGTTTATAAATTAGTGTCATAATTTCTCATTAGACTGTTAAATGTTATGCTGTTAAACATTTTTAAATGATTAACAAGACTTGTGAAGTTGGATCCTCATTTAATTCCCCAAACATTATTACCTCACCATTAACTTGCATATTACACTTGTGCCAATGAATTAGAACTTGTGTATAAAAAATTATACTTACATAACATACATTTAGCAAATTACACAAAGTAACAAAAACAGTAAAAACTTTTAGTTTACAGTTTAGTAAATGAAGTTTTGAGTGTGCCGCTCCAGGGCTAGGATTCTTGTATTTCTCTGTGTTTATCAAAAAGTTGTGATCCTTAAAAAGCTTAAAATATGACTTCAGTAAAAAAATAATTAAAAGTTCAAGACTTGTTAAAATGATAACATTTTTGTTCTCTGTCACATTACAGTGAAGCTACAAACATTCACACAGCAAAAATTACAGAATTATAAATTTGAACTGTAAAATAACTAAATAACAATCCTGTTCTTCTACATACATGTTGGACATTCATGTACATTTTTATTGCCACTTACATCATAAAGGCAGCTGGGAATAAGAATGTATTTCTTTTGGAGCAGTTTTTCTCCAACGTTCTAAGGACTGCTGCTACTATTATATCATGGTGCTTTACAGAATTTATTAAACATGGCATACCATCATACTAATCACACAACATGGCTGGTAACATCACTAACTTATTTTTTTGTTTGTTTCATAAAATACCTCCCAATCAAGCACATACAAATTTATAAGTACTTATTAATTATATTAAGTATGTATAATAAGTACTGAATGATGACATGTTTACATTTTTAACTAAACTCTGTTTTTGAGAATAAAGAAATGTAAAACAACTGTTAATTCAGGAGACATTTATAGTTTGGCCTTCGTTTTAAATTTACATTTTCTTCCACAGCTACAGCTTATTGTAAAATGTTTCAAAATCTTGTAATTTCAATTTTGTATAAATGTCTTATTATTATTTTGCCATGTCAACATTTAGAAATCACTTAAATTTTTATGATTCTTGTTCAAAATTATTTAAGTAACAATAAATGACTATATATTAGTCTTACCAGGAGGCCTCGGAGTCGAAAGCGACCTGCCTCGTCCGTCACTGTATCCTCACTGTATATGCTGCACTCTCCACGCCCCACTGCCTCAACAGCCACCCCCTGCTCAGCATCACCACTCAGAGACTGCACCATGCCATAGCAACTATAGAGCAGAAAAAGAAAATTATCAAACATCGAGCATTTTGTTCATTTCAGTAAATAATTAAAAAAAGATTAAAAATCTGATTTTACATGATACATTCCAATAAAACATAACTAATAAAAAAGAAAAATAGATAGTCTTACATTTTGGGTTCAAATAAAGACATATGTACATTGTATATATACATCTTTAGCTACGCTTACCTGTATGCAGTTTTGAAGCCAATGATGGGAATACGAAGACTCTGTCCTTCCTCTACTGTGATCATCTGTGCAGATGGCTCAAAGCGAAACTCCTTCATCATGGGTTTGAAGTAGTACTGCCCAGGACTCTGTAAGAAAATTATATTAGATAATTTGGCCTAACCTACTTAGTATATATTACATACTTAGACCTAAAAGATCAGATATTAATGCCTATGGATGAATGAAAATGTCTCAAATACTTCAATTGTAATTTAAAATGTCCAACACAAAGTACAAAATTACTGCATTTGTTTTCTTAATATAATTTTAAATACTGATGTTGATGGGTTTTCTGATTGAAACAGGTCTTTACCAGATTATTAAAAGGGAGGAGACCCGTGTCCTGAGTGAGCAGATTTGAGCGAAAGTTTCCACCACTTAAAGACAGAAGAACTCCAGAGAGCGGCTGGCCATCCTCTGCCTTAATCTGAAAAAATGTAAGACATGCATCAGAGCAACATATAAATGTACAAGTAGTTACCCCTTAAACTACTCATTCTTTACAACATACTTCATACTACATACGTCTTTACAACATATGAAGTAAGCTAATGGGTCTCGTTAACGAACAAATGACGTCCTGAATTATAGATTATTTGAGAGAGATTACGGCAGACAGACTTGAAAATTATCTTCAGACTTCGAGACTCCAGCAAGATTCCCCTTTTAATAACATCTTAACTAAATTACTTCACTGACAATATATCTTAAAAGCCACAAAAGTAAGTAAGAAACTATCTTATTAAGCTGTGGCAATGGTTGGCTTTGAATACTGGACCATAAACACCCATTACATGTAGTACTTATAAACCAGGGCCCGTATTTATCAAACTTCTTAAGATTACTCTTAAGAATGCTGCTAAGAATGGACTTAAGTCTAAACTT
>JAOTRQ010000008.1:6682-33301 GCA_028565875.1 Hoplisoma paleatum | reverse complement strand
ACATATGATCTGGGGCATAAAAATGATCTGAGGCTTTCTTTCTGGAGCATGTCATCCCCATAATTTTACTACAAAAACATGGTCAATAAATATGGTCAATGGCAATGCTGATTTGGTCGGTAGATACACAGCTTCCCATACCACTACAGGTTGAAGAAAGACGTGGTGACCTAGTCTGTAAAAAAGTATTATGGTATACAGTGCCTAGTCAGATGCAACTGGAAGGGAGGAAGATACTGAATAAATTATTGCTGTAATTTATACATTTTATACACAGGCTTGCTAGGGTGAGGAAAGAATTATGAGAAATACTTTAAACAATTGTATTAAATCAAGTTTTATTGACAGTACATCCTATAGGCAACTGTTTTGATCAGAAGGTTTATTTGGTTTGTCAGTGGAGGTGGAATTTTTTTGTAATCAGAAATGAATCTCTTTAATCAGATGAATTGTATGTCATTGTTTAGTAATTATCTCAATGTTTATTAGCTACTTTTAACTGCCCCTTCTAAGTGAATGAGTAATGATGTACAAAGATTGATTTGCATTTTATCTGGGGTGAATTTTAACACTTGAGTTCTAGTATTTTCAAGATGAATCAGAAATTAATGAATGCCAAAAATGTAAAACTTAATTTTTGCAAATATGCTTATTTTCTAATAAAACATTCAAGTTTGCTGAGAATTCGGGAGCCCATAAGCTGCTCAGTAGTCAGTGTAGGTCCTGTCTGCTCGTCAGCAGCTACATCTGGCTACTGGGTCTCTAGAGGGTTTCATTCACTTTCCCTTTTGCTGTGCTTCCTAAAACCTTGTTGTCTGCCAAGTCTACACCCTTTGTTATCCAACTAATACCGTTTGACGCTGTTTGAAACATCATGGGAATGGGAAGGTACTAGTGGAAAAATGCTGAACAAGGTATGGCTTACCATGAATAAGGTTGATCCACATATGAACTTGTCTCATGCAGGTGAAAGGATGCGATCTTCACTGCACACTTGTAGTGGTGTAGAAGCATAATGAAATTAGGGTCCATGGGTATGAAAAAAACAACTGAAAGTTGGCACGAGATCGTTCTGTACCTGGCATGCAGTGTAGATATCTGTGTTAGCGTGCCTACAGCTACATTGTCTGCTGGGTTTCAGATCCATCTCATCAACAACATTTAACAGCTAACTCTTTAGAAGCATAAGTATACTGCAATGATGTATAACATTTTATAAGCTTAAATAACTCCAATAAATATCAGTTCGCTAACATGTGTTTGTTATTTAATTTGCTAATGATGCACTGTACACCCTTCACATCAATAGTTCCCACATATAGTTTTGTTTGGGTTCTTTTTTGGACACTGGACATTAAGATATTTTCAAAATTAAATACTTAAAGGTTTTTCTAAATTGCAATAACCATTTTGAGTTGATGAATACATTTTTTTAACAAAATTATATATTTACAGCAGTTGTATCAAATCAGCAAAGCCATACAAAATAATTTATAATTTTATAAACAGGCATCTATACTGGTGCTACACAAATTGGCCACCAAAGTGAATTGAATCAAAAGGAACTGACAATACATTTATGCTCAATTAATAAAGCATACACCATATACTGGTTATAGACACGCTGCGAATAGATCTATAAATAAATGTATACATTTGAACTAAATAAATTGCAAAAATCTTGTGAAAAACCTTTGTCTAAAATGGAGGCTAGTCCAGGGGAGACTACGCACCACCCTGATATTAATCTTAGGTTTTTCAAAATACGCTTTGCAAGATGGCTCAGCCAAACATATTAGGATAATAGTTAATAAGTTATTGAAATATTATTGAGCTACCATGACAACAAAGTATCAACATGCACAAATGCAACCCACATTACTCATTACGTCAAACATTTTAAATAAGATGTGCTTAAGCATATTGTCAACTTGTTTTAATAACTCATAAAACGTTTTCAAACAATAAAAATTTCATGGTTTCTGTACAATGCTTGCTAAGCAGTTTTAATTCTATATAGAAAATGCAGGAGTAACGTTTAAACGACAAAACTCCTTCAAATGTAATGGCAGGTTCTCTGGGAAAAAATAACAGCATTCCATCAACAAATATTTTCAAAGCAATAAATATGTATTTATAAATAGTGTAAATGTACATCAAGATTAGAAACAACCAAAGGGGGGGGGGGGGGAAGGGGGAGATCACAATTTTTACTTTATTCCTCAGTCTATGTGCAATAAATTTTTGCTTTGTGACTTGGCTGGTAATTGTTTTTCTTCCTCATTATTTTTACTTTTTCTTACATAAACAAAATATTGAACATCATGTATTTATAATAACAAGACCAATAAAACATAAGAGCAGTAAAAAAATTATATCACCTAATTTTCACACAAATTTTTTTTGTAGATTTTGACTTCCAAAGAGGTGCTAAAATTGCTATCTACCATACAAAAAAGACCAGCTAGGCTAGTTTCCCCTCACATAAGGGACAACTTTTGAGACACAAGAAAAAAAAATTGTGTATCAGCCCATTAACATAATACAAAAAAGATAAAAGAAGAAAGGGAAAAATCTCAAGTCAGTAGTCTTTTAAGTAACGAAGCCAGTTGTGAGACAATATATACAAAAATTCCCCATAATTTCTCCCCTGTATTTAAATTTCACTTCTCTGGAGAAGCAGAGCTGAACAATATAGGAGGAAGCAGTCAAGTGAGAGAACGTGCATCCTCCTTCTGCCCCCTGTAGGTCAACAAGACGTGCTGCACTTTTCCAAACGGGTTGCATAGACATACACAGCTGCTTTAGCTGGCAGCCCTGGGCCGTCACTAAGGACACAAGCCAAGCACCAGACTGCACTGACTTTCCTGAATATCATAAATGGTCCATTTGAGAAGAATCCTGTAATGCAATAATTACTACAGTCTTAATGTCAAGATGATGATGAATGCAGTGGAGGAGCCTAAAATGAAAAGAAAAACAACTTCAAAACAAGAAACAAGTCAAAATCGTGATATTTTAATAGTGAAATATCAATTTCTGTTTAAAAAAAAGCATACGTAATAAAACAATGTAGGCAGCACATTCTGATAAATATTTAAAACAATTTATTCCAATAAAGTCAAGCTTAGAAAACGTAACTGAAGTACTCAAAGTTACAACCTAATTGTTAAGGTGCTCACACTGAACATTGTCTTTTTAAATAAAATCATTTGCTAAATGCTGAAAATGTAACGAAGTTACAACCTACAAGTTATATACAGCTGCAATCGGCTTAAATGCCATTTAACCACTAAATAATGGCCAGGGTGAAAACTTGAAATCAGGAAAAAAAAGTCCTTGCTAAAACCTGTTTGTTATTTTACTAAGTGTTGTCTGGCCCAGTCTACTACAAAACCTGCTAGACAGATCTTATAAGCACACTGAATGTACGATGTGACATTAAGTACAATGAGGAACTGTGCTTGTATTCATACTCAACTTGTTTTTTTTATATTAACATTACTTTAACAGTTTCATTCAAAAACTCAAAGTAAACAAACTACACACATTCTACAAATTTAAAGGCTTTGTGAAAAATGGAAATAAAATCATGTAACTATCAGCACTCCAAGTTTCAGCTCATCAAAATGTTAAGATGAGGACTTACTAATGAAAACTGATCGTAAACCTGCATGAGGTCCTCCATTCTGTACTGTTCTAGCAGAACAAAGCCTTTCAGGTCACTGCTGCCCTTGCGAGCACAGTCCTGGCAATGAACCACAAATGTCCTTCGAGAATAGCTATCACTTGTGACGAACAAAAGGTTGAAAACTTCCACCTGCAACAGGTCATAATGCTGTTAATGTCACACAATAAAAACAATTCCCAAATGCACCTACATGTTTCAAGTTTCAAGTATGACCCACCTCACAAATGGTGCAGTAGTGTGCAGGTTCATCCTTGCTCCTTCCGTGCCACAGGGTCTCTTTCCCCGCCTTCACCAGGGCTTCTTTCACAGTCTGACATTGTTTCAGTGTGCGCAGCAAACAGAACCTACAAGTCACAATGGTCATTGTTTATAAACAAAAATGACTTAATGACGCATCCTTGAGCACAAATGATTTGTGACCATTAAAGATAGACGATCATGACCAACGACCGTGTTATTCAGATTTATACAAATGTGATTTTGACAGCGACAGAAAAAAATATTTAAGAACAATTTTCTACCAGTGTTCCACAAAAATTTAAATTTTTTTGGCCAATGTAAGGTTTTTTTCTTATTATTTAAAACTTTATTTAAAACAACCACAACAAAATGTGATTCTTGTAATTAATAGTTTTTTCAATATTTTAATAATACACGTTGTACAATATCACTTATATATATATATAAGGCATGTATCTTATGAATACAATTCACATTTTGTGTAAAACACCACAAGGTTAAGACTAGATGCAAATATATAACTCATTAATTATTGTGATACTGTGAGATAATCTGAAGAACAAATTTCGTACATGAAGCATTTCCCTGTGCTTCACTACAATAAACAAGTTGTTCAAAACTTGTGAGGTTATTTCATGCAAGTGGAAAGGAAGTGTGTGAGGGCCAGTTTTTAAATATTTTTACTTATTTGATAAGGCAAGATAGTGTATCTTTGCCTTCTTGAAACATGCTACAGTGCTAAGTGCAGCTTCTGTCTGATGTGACTGTTTTCTCCAGAACCACCTAAGAGAGATGGGGCCCTGCTGTGTTTGGCTTTTTTTGTTTTTTGTGTTTGGCTGCTTTTTTTTCTTTCCCAAGAAGGATGGGCCCTGTTGAGTCTGGTTCCTCTCAAGGTTTCTTCCTGTAATTTTTAGGGAGTTTTACCTTGCCACAGTGGCTCTCAGCTTGCTCAGCAGGGGTTTCTGTTCGTCCTTTATTTTGTAAAGTTGCTTTGAGACAATGTCTATTGGAAAAAGCGCTATAGAAATAAAGTTGACTTGACTTGGCTACCCACATTGCAACATGGCAACTTTGTTTAAACTCAAGATCAGCAGATGGTGCTAATTATTTACATTACTGGACTTTATATAAGTAGGTTTATAGCTTTTTCTATTTTTAAAGTATCAATTCTTTAAAAGAAGACTTTGAAAAGCACTTTTCTTGGGACAGATAGTAATCATTCACTGGCAGTTCTGGAACACAACAACTTATAACAACAGAAAAGCCAAACACAAATATAGTAGTACTAAAAAGCTTTTTTTAAAAGTACATGCACGATGCTTCAAGACTTTAGAGCTAAAATCCTCTCCCGTCTCGTATATGAATACAGAATTATTCATATTTACCTATGACAAGGTGAAACAAAAAGCTGGAGACTTGCTACCTGTCTGCTGTTTTTTTACATGACTACCTAGCAAGCTGTATATTTTATGCCTTTCCCAACAGTGCCTTGTGTGCCAAATTATAACCTGTATTATAACCCTACTATATAATACATTATACAATATGATTCAACATTACTCTATTCATGTCATGTGTATTCTTTTACCGTTATATGTGCATTATATGCACAGTAGTGTGTGTTTACATTATTTAGATTAAAATTTGCATTGATCGTTAACATTCTTATTATTACAAACTAGCCTTCAAGCCAGATTACATCAGACAAGAAAATAATGAAAATAGTCAATTAAGTTGGTTTTCCAGTTTGAAGCCCCTGTACAGCCCAGTATTGCAGTGTATCTTTGGATGGATTTGAACTGTAACGCTGACCCTCTTTACGTAATGGAATTAAAAAAGGAATTCATTTAACATAAACAATTATGAGACACACAATTGACAAGATCTTAAAAAACTTACTTGATCATCTCAAAGAGCTTGTGATCAGATACTTTGATGTTTCTCGCCATATTCCAGGAAAGGTGAACCATAGGAACTACTGACTTAACACTCTGAAGCTTGTTCCACTCGTACCGTTCCACAGCCAGCTTGTACTGATGTGCTGAAGGAGAGAAACACAAACCTCTTAAAAGCAAATCAAAGTTTATTCGTCACATACAAAGTAATACACAGTACAACTGGCAGTGAAATGCTTTTAAACTACTGCACCCAAACATTCAAAATTACAGTGTAAAATTTACAAGATTAATGAAAAGTTACTATAAGTGATACTATACATAAATAAAATTGGAATTTGGATTAGAATTTGGATATAGTTGTCATTACAATGAAATGTTTCTCTTCGTATATCCTAACTTGTCTGGAAGTTGGGGTCAGAGCGCAGGGTCAGCCAACGTATGGCGCCCCTGGAGCAGACAGGGTTAAGGGCCTTGAGTTAAGTGTAGCAGAGCCTGGATTTGAACCCCCAACCGTTGGGTTCCCAGCCCAACGCTCTACCCACTAGGCTACACTATATAAATAATATTTATATATAGTGTGTATATATAGTTTAATACGAGTGCATCAGGGGTCTCTAATTTAAAGAAATCAACATGTTGCAACAAAAATGCAAAGCTATAGGTCAAGCTTAAATTAAAGTATTTGTATACCAGTGAGTGGTCCCACATTCCAGGAGATGTTATTGCACCAGCCAATAGCCTGAACCCAGTGCACAGTACCCGTGTTGAGCCACACCAAGTCTCCCGGGCGCTGGATGAACCTGTACACTGGCACATTAGCCTCATATAGATCTTCCAGATTCGGCCACCATGAACCCATCAGAAAGTTGATGTTGTTCTTCTCACAGAACTCACTCATTACACCCCAGTAGGGCTCAGGCACTGCAAACCATTCACAGTCACCTGGCCCAATGTTGATATTTACTGAGCAAAAGTTGTTGTTTTCTTGATGACCTAAAATGAACACATCATTGAAAATGTTTTATTTTGCTAGTAGAGCACATAGCATAATGATTATGAAGAATTATATTAGAGAAGAAACAGTTAGTGTTTTTCATGATGGACTGTTAGTAGGCAACTGGGCTTAATTTAGGGAATTTGTGATCTAGGGCTAATTATTATAAATGATTTTATCAAACATTTAATGCACTCTTTGGGTAAAAAAAATTGCCACTTACATAAGTGCACTACATAGAGAAGATGGTGTGCTGGACCTTGCAAAAAGTTAGTAAATGCTGTGTTAATCACAGCTCTGTATTTCTGCCACATCTAAGACGCAAATTAGTTTTAATGTTAAGTTCTTTATGCAGGAAAATTTAT
The DNA here is from genome assembly GCA_028565875.1 of Hoplisoma paleatum. Taxonomy (NCBI): domain Eukaryota; kingdom Metazoa; phylum Chordata; class Actinopteri; order Siluriformes; family Callichthyidae; genus Hoplisoma; species Hoplisoma paleatum. The sequence continues at coordinate 26,113 of JAOTRQ010000008.1, read as the reverse complement.
TTAAATCTACAGCATGGAAGTAGTGCTATTGCAGAGTTTATTGTTAACAGAGTATTATAAACGTAGTTCTAAAATGCATTGGCTATCTTATTTAATGCTCATGCAAACAAAAATTGCATTTTGCTGCCAATTCAGTTTGTTTGAAACTTGTTTTACCAACTTTTGCAGTAGTTTGTCAGTATTTATTTTACTCTTTATTCACATTTGACAAATAATGTAATAACACTCCTATTTTACTCCTTGATCTGCCCCATCTCTCTGCCTTTTTATTGTTGTCGTTGTGTGTGTGTATGTGTGTGTGTGTGTGTGTGTGTATGTTTATGTATACATTTGAAAAAAGCTAATAAAAAGTAAAGTTTAAAAAAAGGTCATACTACACAACTATTATCCAGTGAGAAAGAATAATGAGAAATATTGATGAGAAATATGGTGTTAAACATGAGATCTCATCACACCCCAAGTCACATGTACATTTATATTCACAACATTTAGCAGAGGCCTTTATCTAAAGTGACTTTCATTACATTTACAGTAACATTCTGAGCAACTGACTGTTAACCAGCAATCTTTCATTGGTGAGGTTTGAACCGGTGCCCTTTAGACTAATAATAATACATTATTTTTGGCCCTAAAGACAAGACATTGGCCGATCCCTGTGATAAACCATTCTCGCAGCTGCACCCACATACGTTTTGACCGCTGAGGCTCAAGTGGGAGTCCCTGCAGACACAACCAATTATGCTCACTATATGATTCCCAGCTGACCTGTGATAACCACAAAGTTTTAACGTTGAGATTTCACTAGTGTGCTATCAAAATATCCGGTTATAAGCAAACACTATACATAAAAGAAAGTTTAACGGTAGTAAAGTACCATAAAGATGGTGTGTGCCTAAAGTTGGTATTGTTTAGTTTCATACTATTTGCATATGGGTTAAAATTCCTCTTTCTCCTAATCCAAAATATTAGACGTGCTATACTTAAAATGACAAACAAAATCACAATATGAAATTTATTACAAAGAATTCTCGTCAGTCATTGACAGAAAACGAGTCTTTTAATATCACGATGTTCAGCAAAATCTACCCCCCCTTAGTATGTTAACAAAGAAAGACACTGGGCAGAAGGTGCTCAGAAGGGGTCCAATGAGGTTCGTTAGTGGTATGCAGTTACAAAAACCTAAATAAATTTTTCAAAATCAATGAAGTGGTTCAATGTAAATATAGTATTTTTTTTTTACAGATAAACCAACTTTATATTACTTACCTGGTGTTCTACTACCAGGCACCTTCATAAAGAGTTGGACAGTGTTCATTCCCAGGATGGTATGGCCCACGTGGCTGAGAAGGTTCCCTGCAGACACCACCCGAGCAAATGCAGGTAGTTTACTCAGCTCCTGCAGCTGCAGCTTCCATCTGCAGGGAGCGCTCTTGCATTACAACTATTCCACAACATACTAAAAAACTATTCAGGTGCCATTTCTGCAAAATAATTAACAAGCTTGCACTGAAACTTACTTTCTCTCATCTGAAACATCAATATTTGTCCCAAATTTAATAAGTTTGAAAGGACCTTTTCGTCTCCTTGCAACACTAATAAGCAGGCAAAAAAGAAAAATCATTAAATCACTATGCATATGTTTAAAAAAAATAATAATGTAAATAATTACTAGCCATACTTTTCTGATGACGATGTTTCCGAGTCTGATAGTTCTTTCTGGCCCTTTTTTTCATTCTCCTCCTAAAATGCACAAACACAAAAAGTGATTTTAAAAATTTTTGTCTAAGCACTAGCTTAACTTTTCTGGCATTTGCATTCATTGATTTCCAAAGCTGAAATTCTTTAAGAATGATCCTTAAAGTATTATTATTATTATTACTTAAAATAAATCTTTTAAGTTCTTTAAGATACTATAACTGTTGCTCCATTTAAATGTTACACAACTAACCCAATTAAACTAACCCACTCCTGTGGAACTAATGTTTGGACAACATTTTTGAGTTTTTTAGTTGTTTGCTGTTCCGAGGGCATCAATTGCAATAAAGTGTTGTCCAAATTTTCAATAAAATTTGAACAGAACCTTCTTTTAATGGTCAAGACACATAAAACCTGTTGGCATATATTGAGCATAGACAGAATTGAAATGTTTATTTAGTCTGATTAGTGGATACATTTTGATCATATAAAAGGTGAAACAATTTCTCAAGTTGAGACAAAATTTGTTTTTTCTGCGTTAAGTAGTTATTTATTTTAAAAGGCTCAAAGCAAGGTATTTTGCATGGACTAATTATAACGTAGCACAATGCGATTACATCACCCACACAATGGATAGAGGACGTGGACAAATGTCGACGACAAAATAAAGCAAGCCAGAAAAAAAAACATAAAATGTGGAACATGTGGGAGCATTTCAAACACCAAGAACAACACTGATGTGTATTCGTTACAATACGGCACATACTGTATATATCATGACAGCACCGCTTCTGCAGAACGGATTGGCGAACCACAGACTGGATAAAATGAATGTAATGCAAATTTACGAGATCAATGTTAATGTTAATATAACATTATCCCGTGGAGGGTTTATGTTTATTATTATGAAGCTGATAAGTATGTCTTTAAGCTTAAAGGTTAAAACTCTCACAGTTAAACTGTTCAAATGTTATGGCCTATATTTTACCAAATTAATAAAAGCGCAACCACTGCAAAAACTTAGTGTTGTATCAGATATCAGTACTAGTTATGTGGTCACGTCATTTCTTGTGCCCCACGAGAGCTTAAAAGACAATTTTCTGTGAAAGATTGTTGCAATGGTTTGAGGGGCTACAGAAACATACTTATAATGTGTAACTGTTAAGATCATTGTCATGGCAATGGACTTTAACCACAGAACCATTTTAACAGCACCAGAAGTACACATAAACTAGCGTAAACAATAAATATAAGTTAATTATCTTCCACACCAGATGAATCACATGTGGTAGACTTTAATATTATCGCTAGTTTACTGACAATGTTTCAGGTATGAATATACAGTAGTTTCACTTGTTAGTGTTACTACAGATTTTTGTAGATTACTCAAAATGTTAATTAGTATTTTATATTTGGTTAAGGTTTAATTCTGTACTTGACCACACTATATGTGCATGTATTTAGTTTTTATTGTTTGTACTATTTACATTTAAATGCAAACATTTTACAGGTGGAAAGCTAAATAAAAATGACCGAACAGTAATTTGGAGCAAGTGGTCAGTCTGTCTGAGTGCCTGTCAGCTAGCTAAGAAAGGAGCAATGATATTTAGAAATATTTAAAATTACTCCCAATTTAGACAAATGAAAATAAATCAATATATCAATGTAACAAAAAATGGGAAAGTAAACAATACAAAGAGGTTCGTTGTGCAAACGAAGTAAATACATGGGGAAAGAAAAAACAAAAACAAATAATGGTAAAATTTGCTGTAAATATTCGTTATCAAAATTTCGCCCTCCGGTGAAAATTAAATTGACTTATACTGTTAGACAGCAGACTAGCAGTGTGGAACGTTTGGCGTGCGGGCAAATTCCAACCCGCCACGTCATTTTATGTGGCCTATTTATGTGGCCTATTTATGCGAGACCTTAAAAGATTAGGATTACAATATGATTATCGTGACCATAATTTAATGGTACACCTGCACCTTCAGGCAGGAACTGCTGACATAGTTGTCATGGCAACTACCTTTGACCTTTGCAGGGAAGCCTTTTACATCTAGCGATTAAAAAACGTAAATAAATGTACTTCATTCTACTACAATTCGTCGAAGATGAGTCACCTCCGGAAGACGTGCAGTAATTTGTAATAATTTAACAAGTAATAATTATTCCAAAGCAAGAATATGATCTAAATTAATACATTTTTGATAGGGTAAACTCACTGTTGGCTTTTGTTAACCTGAAAACAAAGTTTGACATCCTGACAAATATAAAGACTTTTTATAGAGACTATTAAGGGTTTTGGAACAAAATTAGATAACAAGATATGGTCATAAAGGTATTTTTGAACAACAATGAAATGAAAAGCAAACAAAAGAAAAATGTAGGAAGTCCGTCTTACCCGTAGTGACTCCTGGAAAGATGCAGCCTGGTACTGAGCGTACTTGGCAATAGTGGTAAGGGAGCGGGTACTCTCACATCGCCACTGTTTTCTGGTGCCACTGACATCCCAGTTTTCATCAGCTGGCTGGCACAACTGTGTCCGCACCTCAACTAAATGCTCAGGATTGGCCTCAACTAGGGTCTTAGTGGAAAAGAGTCCAAGGTCTGCAGTGATGAGCAAAGAAAGAGAAACCATAGCATATAAATATTTTAGATCATATCACTTATAATGTAACTCATTATAATAAATCTTATTTTCATAGTGGAAGAATATATAGTCGATTCCTGTTAACAATATCCGGCTGGTCCGATTAAATGAACTTGCCCTAAAACAGGACGTGCAATAATTTATGTACCATATTAAATGTTACTGTAGCTTAAACTTTAAGTTGTAGATAATTTTGAAACACACATTTATTTTAATGAACAATGTTTGGGTTCTCAGTGTTAGGAATCTGCGATTCTGTTACTGACTGTGAATCTGTTAAGATGACTGAGACATGGACTGACGGACGGACACAAACTGACTAATTCAAACAAGATTTAATAATGGAAACAAAATAAAACCGAAAGGAAAATAAAACAAAGTTCTGGCCCCGACTGGCTTATATACGAAACATAAATTAGTCCCAAACACAATAAACAAATTTATACAGATGAGTAACGATGAAGGGGGCGTGGCCGGGGGCAGGTACTGAACGCAGTACCTCACACTCAGCATATGAAACATAATAATAATAATACTAAATTCCAGTCAAGTTTGAAGAACTTATCCAGTGGGATCAGACACGTTCTCTTGACCGACTGAGTTTTAAGCATCAGAATAAGCAGTTATTATATACGTGTAATGACATTAAACCATAAGATTTAACACAGACATGATCTTTATTTATTATGATAAGTATGTTCACTTCACTAACTGCTTTCTTTAAAAGCCATCTAATTATGGTAGGATGTTGCTTAAAAGAAGTAGAGAACAGTATCACTTTATATGAATGGTTTTCAACAAAAAAATGAAATTACAATATATTAAAATTTACCATTATACAACTATTTGCATCGCAATAAACAAAAATAAACAATTCAACTCAAATTTTACAACCCGACTACAAACAGTTTGACCTGGAATCCATCAGAGACTGGTGACATATTAGTCTGAATAGTTTTGATTGCAGTGGTAAGTTGTTCTTGATGTAACGCATTAAATCTACTGAAAGTAGTTTCGTAACAAGTTAAAATGGCGTGTGGATGAGTCACATGACATGGTACAATTCGAGGTTCAATTAAAAATCATTAGCAGGCACGTCTGCCATCAGGTGCGTATATAAAATCCTGATTAATAAAACAAACCTCTCTGGTGGGACGAAAAAACCATCAGTATCTAATAAAAGTTACTACAAGAAAAATGCTTTTTCATAAACTCAGTTCAGTCACCTGATATAATCGATAGATGAACTCGATCTGTGGGCCACCCCTTGGGTGAAGACTAGTAGCTAAATTAAGTGAGATTAAGTGCATTGATTTGGGTCAGGTTAAGAATACAAAAAATAAAACCGCTTGTAGCTAGTTTAAGCCAGGGATTTTGATTAAAAAAAAATCTAAAATCTACCAAGGTCAGGTATTTAGCAAATCAGAGGTACACAGTCACCGTTATAAATTCTGAAACATGACTTCACTTTGAAGCTGGCTGTCATTTTTAAACCTAGCTCATCATTAATTTCTGATATAATTTAAATCACAGTTTACTTGTACAGCTGATGAATGAGAATCCGCCTCACCCTCCGCCCCCGTACATAGCACCTCTGGTGCATCTTAAAAAGTATTTTGCCTGATGTGTTCAAAAATCACATTCTACCTGCAATGTCACTTATAGTTCTTATTGAAAAACATATTCTGAATTGCATATGTAACATGCAGCCAACTGAGTAAATTTACAGTATTGCATGTTAGTAATGAATGTTAAATATTAAAAACCTGTTTTCTGACATTCCCACACATATTAAGGACTATTAAAGCATAAACATGGGAAAGGTCAACAGTAACTGCTTATTAGCATCTAAGCGGCCAAGCTCTCAAAAGAAATGAAATTGGCAAGAACAAAACTGGTAAGAACTCTTTATGTGAGCGTGATTGTTTAATGATATAGCCCATAGACATGTTCTAACTACAAAGAAATTCTCTTACACACAGTACACGGAGTCGAATCCGGTTATTATATATTTGCTTATTTGGACCAAAATTTTATTTTCACTCCAGTATTGTATTTGAAAATAATTTGTGTTTTGTATTTAAGCCGGTGTTCCTCGGACATCGAGGCCAGATCATTATTTTATTTATGTGACCGTCGGTCTCTCTGTTTTCATTCTGTTATTAAACTTGGTCTGCCTTCATCTCTTGGTGAGTGTCCTGGCATTTAAAGAGTCCCTGAAGATAGAATAACTTCCTAAAAATAGTTTTTCATTGTACGTTCACTATACGTGTAAATCACACAACTAAGGTTTAATAAGCATTCAATATGTTACAAAAATCATAGCACAACCCATCTTAGCACAACCCATCCTGTAACATAGGGCATGTTCGTTTAATCGGATCAGCCCGTAATTAGGACCAGAACAGTCGCGTCCTGATGTGGTACGATTACTATCACACTCTCACTCTCTCTCTTTCACTCTCTCTCACTCTCTCTCACTCTCTCTCACTCTCTCTCACTCTCTCTCACTCTCTCTCACTCTCTCTCTCTCTCTCTCTCTCTCTCTCTATATATATATATATATATATATATATATATATACACACACACATTATTATATCTTATATCATATTCTATAGCAATCATATTGAGTTCAAAGTATCTTTAGTGACTAACCAAACCCCGCTGAGTACTACGAAATCTCAGAGCCTCTAGCCTCGACTTTCTGGAACAAGCTTCCACTGTGTCAGAACTTCAGTGTCTCTTTCAGTCTTTAAAGAGATGAAAAGCTCACCTCTTTACCAATCACTTAATCTAACTCACTTAATCTGAACTGTTGTCTACTTTGAACTATAGTATAGTGATGTTTACTAGTATGGAAGCACTTCTATAAAACGCTCTCGGGAAGAACGTCTGCTAAATGCTGAAAATGTACATTAAAAAAATCATGTTCATTTTGAAAAAACAAAAAGAAGTCAGACTAGATTTTTTCTACTTTTACAGACTAGATGAAAAGGTCCAACGAGTTAATGATTTATAACAAGCAATACCACACCTCCACTTTGCTGCCATTTAGTGGTACACTAATCCAGCCACAGACCCATCCGTCTGGTTCATCAAGAGACATGTTCACATATTTCCGTTCTGTTCTATTTAACAGTTCTGGAGTGTGACCGCACTGGTGGCTTGTTTAATTTTACACAATGTGTTTTTTTCTCAACAGGTGTTTTGCAAAGCTATTGAATATTAACAAACATTGTGATAATGCCCAACAATTTATTATTAATTTAAATAGTTTACATTTGCATTCTATGTAATCATTTTCTACTGCGGAGTTAGTTAAATCTTTATTATAGACCTGTTTCCAATGAAAAAGAAACTCTCTAATAACTATGCACACACTGATATAGGGTATTGATCTGTTCAGGCCAAATGCTCCCTAATTAAACACATACACATCCTTCAAGTCGAAGGAAAACTCGCCGAATTGTGAACACAACTGAAATTTTATTTTATTGCGTTCATGTTATTCCCAAATGGATTAGTAAAGCAAGTGGATTTTTAAACTATTATCAGACTTCAGATTTCAGTTTAACACTATTTTGTATTTATAGTTATTGTGAAAAGCACAAACGCAGATCAAACAGAAGTGTCGACATTTTTTAATGTTTAAGATCAGATTAGAACTAGGACACCATGTCAGTTAAACTCATATGATGTGTTCACTATTTTTTTTACCAATGAATTTGCTACACACTTTAACAAGTTGTGTGTACGCGCACACCTTTGGCTTCAGACAAACACAAAACATACCTAGTTTTAGAGCTCCAGCCAAGCCACGGATGACAGTAACTGGGTTAGATGGGTTTGTACAGAACTGGTGAAGAGGAGGGAAAAATGCATCTCGCTTGTTCTCCAACTGCAATGCAAAGCCAATGATTAATCTGTGTGATTGATTCCCAAAATAATTTCAACCAGACAATTCTTCAGGTTTCCACAAAAATGAACCATGCTCACATAGATGCTGGGAGTAGGAGGATTGAGCTTTTCCTTTGAAAGTTGAGGTGACGGAGGAATCGGAAGGCGGGGTGGAGGGCACTTATCCAGCAGAATGCTGCTGCTTGAAAGACCATTCTTTCCAAGGTTTCTGTAAATGTATTAAAATATAACAAATAAACACATGAACGATTGCTTTAAGCTGCACCTAAAAGAGATCGCCACAACATGAAAAGATCCTATATTTACTGTGATTTTAAACCGTTTAACTCATGCTCAATTGAATGTCATAACTGGCAGGCACAAAATGGCTAGCATGTCTGCTAGGGTGAGACGGCTGGACAATGTGAGTGGGTTCTTCAAATTGTAAAATGTTTGGCAGACAGAAGCGTCCGTGCGAATTGCATGGGTGAAAACAAAAGAGTCCACAGAAACAGAAGACAGGAAGAGAATTGAACAGGAAACACGATTCTCAAATGAAAATCCCAGCTAAAACAAGAAACAAAATGGATGGAAGTGCATAGATACATTAAAACTGTAAGGACACAACAACAGTGATATTTTTTTTTTATAAAACCTTGTTGGTTGAGTTTTTACAACTACAAACATAATATTAAGCACTGGTGGGAATGGTGAAAATTCACACAGCCAGTGGCCTATTGATGAGTAAATTTTAAATAAACGCCACCAAGAAATCTGCACTTTGCAGACACTTATTAGTGACAACAGTTAGATGAATACAAAGTGAGAAATGAGATGAGCTTTGGTTAATAATTAACTTATTTGCTATCCAAGAATAATTAAAATAGTGATAACAGAGCTAAAAAAAATCTAAAGGTTATAACCCTAAATAAATAATCGCAAGCTCCTGTAAAGCATGCTACAAAGGCAATAACAATCTATGACACCCACCTGCAAGCTTTGAGGATATCTGAAGAGGTTGGATGAATAGACACTGTAGAGGATGCATGTGAGATTTTGATGAGTGGGACAAGTTTGTGACTCGCCTCCGATAGCTCAGCTTTTTGTGGGCTTTGCAAGTCCTCTAAACAGGACCGTCCTGTGCTGCCATTTACTGTGGCTGGACCAGGCTTTATAAGGCTGCCTGAGGGTTCGTTGTGGCGAGGCAATGGTGAGGTGGTCGACAGCGCAGAGGCGGGTGAAGAAGCAGCTGAACTGGCAGCAAGATGCACATGGTTCAGTCTGGAAACTGCTGCGTGGTTATCCTTTTCCAGCTGAGGATTGTCTGAGGAGTTGCTGGCTGGCGAGCCAGCCGTGTGTCTAGGGCTGCTGTGGTTGGTGGTGGGACCATTGCCCTGCGTGTGCTCACTCTCTTTGGTCAGGGAAACGCCTGAGGTAGCCGTGTGCGAAGAGGATGTGGGAGAACAGGCTGAGGAAGGGGAGGGCGAGGACAAGTGATTGACGGCTGGCTCTAAAGGGTGAGAAGGGGTCGCAGAAGAATGTCCGACCTGATTGTGAGGGCCACAGTCAGCTGAGTCACTGGAAGAGAGCGCCCGTTCTCCGTTGGGTCCTGCCCAATGAGAACCTGGGCCTTTTTGAAGCCCCTGCAAAAAAACAAAAAAACAAGGCAAAATCAACATTACATGTAGATACAAATCATTACATATAGAAATATAAAGTAAATAATTTAAAAGAACACAGAGGCCAAGCTTCAGCAACTCTGCACTAACCTGAGTGGTACTGAGATGCTGGCTCTTCCACGCTTCACCCGGGCTTGTGCAGTTGTGAGGTAGTGCATTAGGGTGCATGTAAGGCACATCTCCATTGGTTCCTGTTTCTGGCACATGATTATTGCCAATTGAGGAGGTCTTGGGGTTGCAGGGAAGTGGCCCGTTGGCATGCGGCTGAGCAACAGAGGGAGAGCAAAGCGCAGGACCGTGGGACGGGGGCTGCACCGGCAGTGAAGGAGTGGCTGTAGGGCCATTGGACAGAGCCAGCCGTACCTGGCCAGAAGCATTTTGTCTCATCTTAAAAATAAGGGGGGGGGGGGGCACATATAAGGCTTGCTGATTTTACAGTTAAAGAGAATACTTTTAATTTGATAAAACAACCAAGAAAAATCGTTGCAGTTGTACAGTGACACTCATATATATTTATTTACACATATATACCTGTTGCTGATGCAACTGAACTGCTGAAAGTTGGGCTTCGAGCTGTTCCAATATTTGCAATTGAACTGGCTTTAGATTTGCCCTGTTAGCCCGCATCTGCTCCAATAGCTAATCGGAACAAAAAAATAACAAAAACTTCATTTCAGTTACACAAGTTACACAAATTACTGCGTTTGTCCAAAAGGAATTTCTCGTTTATTTTGAAATGGCTAACTTTGTAATGGCATTGGTGAATAAAGAAAACATTAAGAACCCATGCACTCTTTGCAAGTGCAAGCATTTTTGAAAAGTGCTTTACATCAGGAATAAAACTTTAACAAAACTTTTTTTTTCAACGTATAAAACATTTAAAAGTATTTAAATTATTAAAAGGTATTATTCAGAAGGGCTAGTTGCAAACAGTTATAGTGAAAAGTACATAATAAAACAAAGACCTTTTTTAAGTTGATATGGTAAACCGAAATAAATTATCTGCTGATGTGCAATTTTTTTAGACTCAATCATAGTCACGATAGAAATATTTTAAACCTGGAATTAAAAAAGTTTCATGTCTGAAAAAGTGTAATATCAATATGTTCAAGTTCTGTGCAGAAAAAAGCAGCTTGAGCATGTTTAGTTTGGATTCTGGACTCAACTAGCTCAGCCGAGTTCATGAATCAAAGATCTTTTTAGTGTAAATTCTCTGATCATGTCAGATTTATTCTGAGCCGAATTTGTTAAGGTTAAGGTTTGCAGAACTCTGTTAGGGATGTAGAACTCTGTTAGGGTTTGTAGAACTCTGTTAGCGATGTTGAACTCTGTTTGGGATGTAGAACTCGATTAGGGTTTGTAGAACTCTGTTAAGGTTTGTAGAACTCTGTTAAGAACTCAGTTAAGGTTTGTAGAACTCGGTTAAGGTTTGTAGAACTCGGTTAAGGTTGGTTGCAATTTATGAATGAGCACTAGCCGTAGCACGTTAAACTGTTCTGAATTCAACTGAAGGCTGATAGAGCTGTACTGTGTGAAATGTACACCCTGCAAATGTGTATGGTTGTAAAATTGAGACTCACCTGGAGTTTTTGTGGTGACAGGTGCCAGTTTTGGGTTTGTTGCCGAGTTTGGTTACCCCACTCTGCAAAACCCTGCAATAAGACTTTTTTCAGTCACAGTTTTTTTTGGTAGTTTTAACTATGCAGTTGCACTGATAACCCAATAGGAGAATAACTACTAGATGGCAGCTTACTAAAATACAAAAGCTAAAACTAAGACAATTATTTCAGCCAGTACAATGCTTTTTAAAGAATAATTTAAGCAAGTTTTAAAAAGCCTAGTGACAATAAGAAACGGGCTGATAATAGGGAAAAAATTCTTGAGCGTGAACTTTTTTCCATGCCCGGAAAGTGGACAAGGGTGGGGGTGCTCCCTGAGAGAACAGTTTTATTTATAATAGAATGATCACTGAATGATGTCTGGCAAATTTTGTGTAAATAAACAAACCAACCAAAACAAACTACACGAATTACACTAGCAACTTTATGCAGAGCTCTCGCTGGTAGACCTCTACAGTAATCAATTTCTGCTTGAAACTAGTCAACTTAGCATTGGCTGTTAGTGTACAACAATAAACATATCAACATTACACTGAAGCTAAATATACTACGTCATACCATGAATGGCCTCTAGAGGGGGCAACAAGACTTCAACCCGATCAGCTTAACTGTTAGTCCACGTGTACGCTGGTATTTTTCCTTCTTTGTTTATTAAAAACAGTAAACATAGCATTTTTAAACTATTTGCTTTCACATGAAACCGCTAAAAACGCATCAGGCACATGCCATTTAGAAACCTTAAAAATTCACCACACTACAAATATTTAGGTACACACTATTTTATTGCCTTTTAAACATTATAAATCCTTTACTAATAGTAATTTCATGAGATTTTTCCTAGGTGCAGGAAAAAATGTATAGCATGTATGGCAGCTAGCAAGAAAAGAAGCTTAGGGCTGGGTTAAAGATCAGACGATCATGAGTTCAAGTCCTAATACCACAAAGTTGCCACTGTTGGACCCTTGAGCAAAGCCCTTAATTGAAAAGCTCAAAACCGGGTTCCGCTGCAATTATGCTAAATGCTGTGAACATAAAAATGTAAATGATAAGCTATATGTTTAAACATCAAACAATGAGGGCAGTGATGCAAACCTGGTGTTACAAACTAAAAACTGCCTATAGCGGTAGATGAGGCCGTGCTTTGTTTCTGGCTAGAGGCTCAAAATGAACAGAAAAGGCGCCAAAATAAAATAAAAACATTTAAGTATCAAAATTTACATTATGAACAATCATTTATATGAACATAATATTCCATAACGTTCTTGTGGTATATTTGAAATTTTCTACTATTTATATAGTGCAATCAAGAGTGATGTTTGTGCATATAAAGCCTCCAAAAAAAAATTTAAGCACTTGCAAAGAAAATCCATATAGAATAACAACTATGAATTAGCATGCAATTGGAAAGACACTACTACGTTAACTAAACAGATTTATTGTGATTTTACTAAAATTTACTTAAATGTACCAACTCTGAATCTCATAAACCCCTTCTTATTATTTGAAGTAAAAACTTGCAGTCGATGAGTACATGCCAGCCTAAGAGGCTGTATTTTCCACGAGGTTTGACTGATAAGTAAAGTCTGTGTTGATGTTTAATCTGCATTTATAATGGCATGTGGTGAAGACACTATTGTGTATTATGATATGTATATTTTGTGGGTGCATGTGATTTGCGAGTATCTGACCCAGAGTGATGTGGCAGGCCGGCAACAAGTGGTTGCAAAGAAAATCCAGATAGAACTGTATTAAGATGCATTTTGCCCAAGATCATCCCCAATATAAATTTACATTTATTTAACATTATTGAAATTCACTTTTATATGTTTTAGCTTTGACGAACATAGTTGCACATTAATGCCATGACATCTCTCCTCTAGCAGAGCAAGTTTAGTTCAAGCATTAGAAAGGCAGTGCCAATATAACCAGCATCTTCAATGAAACTTTACATAATTATATCACCAAGATAGAGGCACATCGTCACTGTTAGCCTGCTCATTTCTCTTTCTGTAGCCAACAAGAGCTGCATGAGTGTAATTAAAATAACAATAGGGGTTTAAGTGCCACACTCCAGGTGGGCAGGGGACATGAGTTTCTTTTCTCTTACAAAACACATTGTAGGTTATGGGATTCTAGTATTCAAAGGTGGATTTATTCAGACACTTTGTCGCAAAAGGCCCAGGTGTGCAACAGACAGTTCGGAACTGCGTTACACGATTACAAAATTGAGTTCTACTTAAATGTTTCAACACACATTCTTTCATGTACATTACATTTAGCTATGGCTCATAAATGGTTATATGTTTGTAACGTATAAAACGATATGTTACATAATACAACAGTGTGTTAACAGTGAGTGGAAGAAAAACGTTCTGTTAAATACCTTGTCAGGGCTGGATGTCCTCTTCCTTTTAGCTGGACTTGACTGTTCATCATCTTGGTTAAGAGGATTAATGTGGAGTGGCAATGACTGCCCTGAGCCATGTGCCCCCGTTAGACCTCCATCTGAACTGGGGGCAAGTTTACTTGCCTGAAAAAAGAAATGCTAAGTAATGGTGGTGGAAACTCAACATTGATTAAAAGGCAGAGGATGAAAAATATCTCAGTAATATTGTTCATTTACAAATAAGTTAGTCTGAAAACAATGTCAAACAACGTCTAAGTGACTGAATCTGGAGACACCGTGAAAAACGTTCTGCTGCCTGTGACATCCATAATCATCACCAGTTTGGTGTGGGGAGGCATTTCTCTGTAGAGCCGCATCACCCTCTATATGCTAGTTAAAGGTACCAGTTGAGATCCTCAAACCCATTGTGAGAACAGATGCTGGGTTCCGTGTGATACAGGACAATGCTAGACCTCAAGTACCGGTAGCTGAAGTGTGTCTGCACTTCCTGCACAAGGAAGGCATTGATGATATGGGTTGAGTGGTTCTCCAGACCCTAAATTTCACAAATGGAACATCGACTGTCCTGGTCCGGGAGGCGATTCCTCATGACGACATCCACAGCCTCATCAGGAGCATACCCAAATATTGTTGTGTCATACAGGCAACGTAGAGACAACACACAACTGAACCTTAATTTATTTTCTCTTGAGGAATTTCGACTTAAGTTGGATCAGCCAGTAATTAGATTTTCAAAATCAAATTAGACTTTCATGTTGAGTCTGACTCCAGATCTTTGTTGGATAATAATTTAGATTCACATGGATACATTTTACTTTCTTTTATTCTAAGATCAGTCCACTATATAATGAAAAGATTTTCAACAGGAATATTTAATTCATCGAGATCTATTGTGTTATTTTAGTCAATCTTTATTTATTATTCGTACACATTGCATACCAGAAAACTACAATCCTTTATCTGGACTTTTATAAACCCGCCCTCATAGCAATACAACATATCCGCTGTATCAGATCCCAATTAATACTAATGGGATGTATGATGATTTTTACCCTCCAGTCGAAATCGACCCTGGGTCACTCTGTGGATCGTTACGGATCCCAGAGTATTTCGGCGAGTTCATTTTCCAGGTCTTTCCCTAACCCTGTACCTCTACAGGGATCATGTTTCTGTGACTACGGGACAATTTTCACATTTCCGATCAACCTAGTGCATGTTTTTGGACTGTGGAAGGAAACCGGAGTGCCCGGAGGAAACCCACGCTGACACGGGGAGAACATGCAAACCTCCGCACAGAGAGTCCCCAGGGATCGAACCCGGGACTTCTTGCTGTGAGGCGACCGTGCTGAACCACTCAGCCACCGTGCCGCCAATTAAACAATAATAACACCAAAAACAAAATAATAATAGACAATAACAAAAAAGTGATGCAAATCAGAACAAAATAATTATAAATAATACCAAAAATTGAAATAACAACAAAAGCAGAAATACACACAATACAAATAAGAATTAAATTAATATTAACAAAAGTAAATGCACAAAGATTATTATTACATAAAGTAAATAAAGATAGAAATCTAACAAATTTAAAAGAAGCACAATAATAATACATTAAAAATAATAAAACAGTAAGGAAGTTAATAATAACAAAAACATAATAACAGTGCAAGAGCGGGCGATTACAAGGTCTCTACCTGCTGGTTTGAAGACCGCACCCACCCAGATTTAGGTCCAGAGGACTCACCTGTCCTGCTGGGGTTCGGGTTTACCCTCCATCGCAGTCAGCAAAGTGGGCGCCAGCTCGCACTGCTTGGCCACATACAGTCGGGGGTAGCCCATCTTGATATAGATAATAGTGAAGTTCTGTAAACACCCCCCACAACACAACACACACACAGGCTGTGAGAATTTAGGGCATGTTGCATAGCAGTGTTGCATAACCCATGCGGCATTACCGTGACAAAGGAAACGGCCGCCGGGTCCTGGTACTGCACCAAAAGCGTCTCCACGGGCAGTTGGATCCGGGGCCGACTCTTGATCCTCTTATTTAAGTGAACTAGCAGCTCCATCACCTGCAAATAGGAGGTGAAGTTTGGTTATTTTTCAGAAGCTGGCTATGACTTGAGTGACATTTTGGATTAATCAAGTTTTGCTCTATGTGCACGGACCTGCGGGCATCATACAGATTTTGCTTTCATTACAATGGTCATGAGAGTGACGTGGTTTACCTTTTTGCGCACGCCTTCCTGAGCGCTGGACAGCTTGAGCAGCACCGGCGGCAGGAACTTGGAGATAACATCCTGCAGCTGCTCGTCTGTCTCGGCGTGACCCAGACGCAGGAACACACGCTCCAGCTGATCTGTATACACACACACATACTCATGCTAGTCTTAAACAATTTTCCCATCCACCAATTATGCCAATTTTGAAAATGGGCATTAATAAACCCGGATGGCTGAAGCTCAGAGTAAAAAAGTTGTTTTAGGCTTGATCGAGGTGGAAAAGTTGAAAAGGTGGAAAAGAATCTCGAGTCACTTAAATGTAACATTGTAAATCCAGAAACTCTGTGTTACTATTATGGTTTGACACATATTTCTATTTGCCTATTTATTGTAATTATTGTTTCGAACTCACACAACGTTTACACGACGTCTACTCAGTTCCAAGTACAGTAGAACCTCGGAAGTCGAACGTCTCTGAAGTCGAATTGCCCGGAAGTCAACCCGAAATTTCTGAAAAAATTTGTCCCGGAAACCGAAAAAAAATTCGGAAGTCGTATGCAACCCACGCCACTTTTATTTACTTAAACGCCGCTCTTGTTGCGCTGAATCGGCCAACCTTAGGCGACTCGGCGTCACTTTCCCGCGTCGTTCCGCAAGGGTACCAGGTGAGGTTCATTTTTTTGTCTCATTTATTATTACATTTGTTAATTTATTTGTCTCAATTCGCTTCGGAAGTCGAATGATTCAGAAGTCAAACCGACTTCCGGACGGATTAAATTCGACTTCCGAGGTTCTACTTTTACTGAGCTGTGCTGATAAAGTTGCATCTAATTCATCTTATAAACAGTCGCTAAGGACACTTGGATTACAGACAGATTTCCAGACAGATATGTCACAACCGCTTGGTAAAATAATTAATTCTTTACATGTGAATGCAGAGGGTGTGTGTACTCAAGAAGGGACTTTTAAAAATGATTGAGACGCAAGTTAGAATAAAGAGATGGACTGCACAATCCTAATCTGATTATTAATCGAGGGTTACTTCTATGTTAAAAGTGAATTTACATTGCTTTAAAGAAGTAAGTGGTGGTCGTGAAGAAAACCGAAAGGTTTGGTGTTGCCCCAGTGTTCAGCATGTTTAGCAGACACGGTGGTTCATCTTTAATTAATCTTTTTTCTGCATTCGTATAATCCCAAAATATGTCATTAGGCTTCGTTGAGAGATGAAGTTTCTCTGCATCTCACATTTCGTCATGTTCTCCCCATCTTCCTCTCCATTTGACACTCCCACTCACTCTTTCAAACACACACAAACTGGCTTTTCATCCAAACGTTTATTACTCAGTCATGAAATATTGGCAGCAAAAATGTAAGAAATGTCCTGCACTTTACCTTTGCTCTTTAAACTCAAACAGAAGGACCCACCACTAGCACAAATGTGTCTGGGTGGGGAGCACAAATTTATGTGCGCCGTGCTTTGGCAGGGTCTTGGTCCTGTGTTGTACCCACTCCAGGATACAGACGAAATGATCAGACAGTTCGACGTCTTGAAATGTCATTGTTTATTCACAAAACTCATGTCGATCCACCTATTTCACATTTCGGAGATGCGATTTTCAAACTTTTCTACCAACTTGCAAAAACTGGTGTATGGAAAATCTCACACACACACTCACACAATAAAGGAATGACTATTAGGCTCAAACAGTACTATTAACCATTAGAAATGCACCAGTGGCCATTTTATGGTGCGTGACCTGCAGATATTGATTTTGGTTTATTCCTATTTCTTTTTTTCTGGACTCAAGTCGGTTGTAAAAGCAATTATACAGATAAACTTGACTTGACTTTCAGTAGCAACCTGACAATGCAACCTGAGCTTTTTTTTTTGGATGCGCCGGGGTCGTTCGCTTTCCAGAGCCCTAATTTATATAAGCTATAGTTGATTTTTACTTTGGCTCTGTCGTACTATGTAATTATCTTCAGTGTTTTAGATCTAAGATAAAACTGGGCATAATTATTTAGAATACAGGTGCACACAAGACTTCTCAGATTCTTATTTATTTGTTTTATTAGCGATGCTTTTTTCACTTTACGATTGCTTGAGTTTCTGGTTGGTCTTGAACACAAAGTTTTAATATTTTTTTTTGTTTGTGGGTGTATCATGAGAAAAGTGAGAACGTTTAAGTAGGTGAGTACTCTTGCAAAGCTTTACCTGGCACTACTTATAGGACTCTAGTTGTAGTTGCCTCTAGTTAGCCTTGTTGCATGTAAACCATTCTGCTACTCAGATAAAATAAATGTGTGATAGGGCAAATAGGTTTATATCAGTCAGTCATACCCAAAAATCAGCAGTAAACCAATACACTTTGCAAACAAACATTTTTAAAAAAATATACAATACTATAAGCAAATAAACAAAATGGAATTTGCAAATAAAAACGCACAAACAAATACAATGTGATTTACAAAAACCTGTTCTACAGGTTATTTGTGCATCATGTGACTTTTGGCACTGTTATGGTGGCGTATGCCAAGTTTTGTCAGATTTCTGAGCCAGTGAGCTTGACAAAAGCATTTTTTGTAGAAATACTGGTCTCCTGTGCTGTAGTGGGTGCTGTGGATACAAGTTTTAACATGTCATTGAGTGGAACGACTTCAGCCGGGTTGTAAGTCCAGTTAAGGCAGAGCTTATAACACACAAATATAGCTTTATTTATTAACTCTTTATTTATGATCTTGTCTGCAACAATAGAAAAGAGCTGCAGTTTACCATGAACAAATGTTATTATAATAAACCTGGTTAAAACATAATAGTTTCTTGATGCAAGGACAAGGCACTGAGCAGCAGTGTGTGTGTGTGTGTCACAAAATGACTTTTTATGACTGTCGCAGTATTAATAAAACCATACATAATTGTTCATTTTTATAAACATGGTCTATAGTTCATGATTCTTTTAAAATATTACAAATGTAGTGTGATGAGTATAAATACAACATGATCAAAGTCATGGTTGAAATATCACAATACAGTTGAACCCCGGTTAACGACCACAATCCGTTCCGAAAGGTCTGTCGGTATCCGAAATGTTCACTATCCGAAACACATTTCTCCATAAGAAATAACGGAAATAGAAATAATTGGTTCCCAGCCCCGGTTGCCTCGTTAATATATAAAAATTACAGGATATACAGGAATGTTTTTATAATGAGAAGAGTTATAATACAGTACACATGGAGTTAAATCAACATA
>JAOTRQ010000006.1:3971170-3981322 GCA_028565875.1 Hoplisoma paleatum | reverse complement strand
TGAGCCCAGTATCCACCACACCAGTCCAAAGAGAATAAAATACTAGATCAAGTTTTATTATCTCAATTTTTATATTTGATTTCTGAATCACTCTCAAAATTAAGGGTGCGGCTTAGATTCGGGTGCGGCTTATACTCGGGCCGATACGGTACATTACACACGTGTGTAAATATGACTTTGGGGCCCAGAACGATGTTATTAACACACGCAAACAGTCCAGTTCCTTCCTGTTACTAAAGAATGTTTGTTTTAGGCGTTTTGTGGTGAACGCCTCCAAAAGCGACCAATTCAGATAACGACCAAGAATTTCTCAAAAATGTTGCCCCAGATAGCAACCAAAGTTTCGGATAGTGAACGTCACCATGTCAGCTATGATCACCCACACGCGACCGGCGTCTCCGACCGAGCGTCAGTTACGATCGGTCGTTTGTTATCTTTATCTTTACTCGTCCTTCTTATTTAGTGATTTTTTTGCTTTATTTTAATAATAAAGCTCCTCGATCGTGGCTCAAAAGAATGTGCTTCGTATTGCGACCAACTCCTGGGAACGGATCGTGGTGCTTAACCGAGGTTCCACTGCACTGCGAAAACCGCCATGACTAGAATCAAATACTGTTAAACACTACGCAGTTTAAACCCCTTAATAAGATTTAAATACTGTCTAGCATCTACGTTGAAAAACACCCAGGAAGAGAAAGAAATACAGATAATCACTCAGTGCAGTAAATACTTACTTACTTTCATATATTACACACACACGTGTGTAAATGTGACTTTGCGTGTGGTAATAACATCTTTCGGGGCCCCAAACAGTCCAGTTCCTTCCTGTTGCTAAATATTGTTTGTTTTTGTGGTTTATAATGAATTTATAATGTGTTACTGATCCTCCAGGTTCCCACCAATACAGACAGTGTGATGAGTTTCGGGCCCCTGGTCCCGGACGGTTACGCCGTCTGTTATAATCCCCAACCGGGTCACATCCATTTCTCCATCACAGCCTTCAACTGCTGCGACGAGACCAACGCTGAGAAACTGGCCACGACGCTCCAGAGCGCCCTCCATGACCTGCACAAGCTACTGCAGCCAGCCATCTAAACAAAACAAGCAATGAACTCGAATAATACTGAACTCGAACCCGAGTTCAGTCATTTCTCCAGCACTCAGTGTCCATCCATCCAGCAGGACTGAAGAATCAAATGTATGAAATGTATTCAAACCGGTCTAAACCGGATCAGCGGGACTGGACACGTCTACTCTACAGCTTTAGATCCGCTTCTGGTATAAATAAATATAAAAACCGACCATCGTGATCCGCGCAGAGCTCGGGGAATAAAAACTACCAGCGTGTGGGGCTCCACCTCACGTGTGTACACAGAGGCGGTTGTGCTAGTCACGGCTCTCCTCAACCAAGGTAGCGGTAGAGGAATAAAATAGCAACCTACAAACGGTAGTAATGTTTAATGTTTATACGATATGTTTGTGCTCGTCATTCATTCATGTAATGTGTTATTGTTATGTCTTTCTTATACTCATGTTTAGGGGAGAAAAATAAATAAATATAAACGTTTAGAATCAACAGCGTCTGAGGATGAAGACCAGATCAAAGGAAATATTTAGTCTTATAGAATAAGAAGGTGCCGCCACAGCAGATCACTATCCACATTGTTTAGTTGATTTGGAATAGTTCTACATCCTGTGTGTGTGTGTGTGCGTGCGTGCGTGCGTGCGTGCGTGCGTGGGTGGGTGCGAGGGCGTGAGAGCTTTTTGTGATCCGAAGCTTCCCGGTTCGATTCCGAGAGTCGACCGGTCATGACTGAAGAGCTCTCGAGTCGGGCATCGAACCCCTGTGCCGGGGGGATGTTAGGGTTCTGCTTGTGTGTGTTTAAATCATTACTCAGACTCCCAGGAGCCTCCGGTCAGTGGGCTGAGGATTGATTATAAACAGATGTACAGCCCCTGCATACTTTTATATCACCGCAGAAATACACATATGGTGATTCTGAACAACTTAAGGCTTTATTTCGGCCTTACTATTGAACACAAGTGCATTTAAAATAAATAAATTCTATACACAATTTTACGTTACACATCCACACAGTTTAATACTCTTGTTTCCTTTTCTAGAAGTGTAAGAAAACTTTCATAACACTTCACCATGTCCGGGATCAAGTCATTATACGTTGTTGCTAATATATTTATTACAGCTTTGTGCTTATGCACAAGGTTTAAATCTGTAATCGCTTGTTATGGGAACAAGATGAAATCCTTTGGTGTCTGAGGCTGAACGGCAGACAGAGACGAGAGAGAGAAAAATAACACGTTAGGTGGTGTGACCTTCACATACAGAGCCAAGATTCTTCTTACAACCCCGACTCTATGAATATATTTCGTGTCTTATTTATTAACTAACACCATACCGGGGATTCACTGCGGTAGATACGTTGGTAGAAACGTCCAGACCAATTAAAGAAAAGCGAAAGAATTGAACCAACAAACAAATTTTGAGATGTGACCCCCTGACGACGTGGTGCAACTGTTGAGTGTCACTGTGTATAAAACCCCTACACATTCTCAATGGGGACTGAGAGAAATGGCATGGGGTGGCATGCATGGTGGCGTGGGGACGGAAGGGGGACTATCATCTGTGGTTGAAAGATTGGGAGTGGAAGGTGAACCTTGATCTTTAGGCAAACACACACCTGTGAAAAGCTGATCCAGATTGCAGGATTGTAGACATGACTTTCAAAAGTTTTGTATTTCTTGAGATAAAGCAAGAAATGTTGACTTGTGCTTGTGCTAGACCTTATAAATGGTGTGTATGATAGTTTAAAATGCCAATAGGTCTGGATTTGTGACTACTGTAGATTCATTTTGTCAGGAACGTGGAGCATTTGTGTTACAGCTTTGGAACCCATCGAGAATGACATAAAATAGCCCAATAACTTTCCAGCAACAACAAAGCAGTATATACAGCACAAATCTACAAAGATAACCAAATACTGTTTAGAAGTTTGTGGTTTTCTGAGATTTACTACTAGACTGCAAATCACTTTTATGATCCAATCAGGTCTGCCAGCGTGATGACCATCTCCTTGAGTCAAAACTGTTCCATTCAACTTCTTGGGAAATTCACTGCACTCGTTGATGATCTTGATTTGTGGCCTTGATACAATCACCAGTTTTGACCTTTGCCTCAGACAGCCAAGAGAAAATACCTTGGTGGTACTTGAAAGCCTTCAGCTTTACCACAGGTTTGTCTTGATCTCCAATAGACACACTCGTCTTCATAAATTGGCCACAGACGTGGCAAAATGCTTCTGCCAAATATTTGCAACCCCTTGATACCATCTGAATTAAATGTACACCCATTTAACCTTCATATTTTACACTTTTGGTTCATCAGTAGAATTTTTCAAACACAATCATGGGCCATTCTTCATCTCCAATTAACCTCACTTGCATGCTTTTTGACTATAGAAGGAAATCGGAGCACCCAGAAGAAACCCATCTGGGGATCAAACCCTGAACCTTCTTGCTGTGAGGAGATTGATACCCACTTGTAAGAACAAACATGAAGATGTGTAAACGAAGATATGTAAGAAAAATGAGTTATCACGATCTTTCGTATCTTTGGCACAGATTTGTTCTATATAAAATACCAACCAAAGGCAACCTAGTCTGTTGTCACCTCGGTGATGTGGAAAGCGCCAGCAGCTCTGCTGCTTTATGTAAATATTGATGGATTTTATATTAAAGGAAACATGCAAAATTCTTTTTTGTTCTTCCACATCTCTACTGCTTGTAAAAAAAAAACTATCGGTTTATGGTAATTTACTTTAATATTTTCAATAAACTGTTAAATTGACTTTTGTGGTATTGTGATGTGTTAGTTCGGGTATTGGATTTACATTCACCAAGCATGAAGCAAATGGCTTGGTTCGAGGTAAAGGAAACTCCCACAGGAAGTGTTGTGTTGTTGGCTGCAAAGTATGACTCCTCATAAATTCCGTCAGCCCAAGAGCAGTTAATAAGGAAGTATTTTTAAGGAAGGTTTGTGTCTTTACGGCCACTAATTTGCGGATTGTTTTGGTAACATGCTGACTTCTCAAATAATGCTGTGTTTGCTGAATAAGAGTTGATAAGTGCATGTTTTAAATGTCTGTTTTCTGACATCTTTGCTTTTATTATACGCCATGAAAGTGTCATAACTGAGCAGTTGGAGCGTTTCCAGCAACAGCTATACATCTGGGAGTATAGAGTGGACGTCATGGACATGTTTTCTAGAGCCCTCAGACCCACTCAAACATTTAAAAGTGGTGTAAAATGTCTCCTTTAAATCATGTTCTGCCTCTTTATTGGGAGTTTCCTTTTACAATCCTAAAACATGCAGCCAAGTTAATTGAAAACACTCAATTGATCTATATGTATGTAGCCACTGCGATGCATCGAGCAGTGCATCGTTGTGCCGGACCAAAGCCAAATAAATAACCACACTACTACCACTTTCCTGTTGGATCCCTGAGCAAGGCCTTTATCTCTTAATCTCAACATGACTTTGGACTTAAAACTATTAATTTGAAAATTGTTACTGCTTTGACAAGTTTTTTAAAAAAGCATACTGCAAACTAATTATGCAAAAATAAATTTTATTTAAAAAAAAAATAAGTCCAAAAATTTAACATTCAATATTTTACAGACGTCAAGCAACACTGAAAGTTCTGAATCCAAAACAATCCAAAATTCTATTAAAGCATTTTAGGAAATGAATTCTATAGCAGTGGTTTTTATTTTCTTGGGCTGCTGCGGTACAACGTCATCATCTGCAATACTCTCATTAGCTCTTTTTTGTGGCAGATTCTCTCGAAAAGTCATTCTGTCCTCCAAAAGAATTTTCAACATCTGCACTCTGGAGTTCAGTTCTGACTTCACACTTTGAGCTTTCTTATGGGTAGCCTTCTGCTTGGGCGGCACAAATGTCTTGCTCCACTGGTCAAAAACTTTTTGCTTGGCAGAAGGACTGTCGCTGTAGCCTGAGGTATTACTCGTGTTAGCGGAGATTGTGAGGAATACTGGAGTCGAAGCTATTTTCTCTCGGCCCTGGCAGCTGGAAGCACCTTTGCTGGATCCAAACAACTCAAATCGAACTTTTTTGATGCCTTTGTTTGGTCCTTTTTGTTTTGTACCGGTTCCTCTTTTCTTCATTGATTGTCGCTTTGGTTTATGAGGTACTCCGGTCATGCAGTGAATGGTCCCGAAGACGTTGGCCCCTTGCTGCCTTTTGACCAATGTGTTTTTAGACACCTTGTAAGTGCTTGGTGTGGTTTGATCAAGTCGAATTGTGATTTTCATGGGAGAGGTCCTGTTTTCGGAAAACCTTTGATTGTTTAAGTATTTTTTATTAGTTTTAGCATTCTCTGCACTAGGTTTGATCGATTCGAACTTTTTACTTTTTACTCTTGTTGAAGCAATCAGGGTAGTTGACACTGGACTCGTCTCTATTAATTGGGGTAAAGACGGAGCCTTTGCTGACTTGGGTATCCAAGAGGTTTTTGTATTAGCAGTTCTTGTGTTGCCCGATATATTGACTGCCGCTTCTGTCAAACTGCAACTCTCTAAGGATACAGGTACATTTTCATGTTCAGGTTGGAGGGGTCTAGGAAAGGCTGCCACATCATCCTCATCCTCATCCAGGTCCAGAGTAAATATCTGTGTCTTCCCCAAGCAACTAGGGCAAAATAAATCACTGCCACTCATTTTGTCGGTCACATGTGGGCAAGTGAATTTTATATTACTGCGGACGTTTTGGCATCCATCTTCTGGATCTTTATCGGGCAGCACAGGCAGCACCATCATTTCATCCTGGCACAAACGAGACTCTGGTTGATCATCCTTGAAATCATCCTTGAAGATTTCCCTAGCCTCACTGATTGAGAGCATTGTAACTTCCATTGAGTCAACGCTGACATCTGCAAGCTCAGACATCTCTTTATCCATCTCCAGAACTACATAGCTATCTTCGTCAGTCTCTTCAACCACTGGCTCATTAATTGTAGAGACCGCACCACGTTCAGTATCAAAGTCATGATTACTTTTTGATTGAGAGTTTATTAAAATCTCATTCAGTTCCTGTTGCTTCGTTGATTTTTTTGGCTCTTCTAGATGTTTTTTATGCGATCGTGTGTCAGTGGCCGGAGAGTCTGAATGCTGATTCTTTTGGGTTGTTGCTGGTACAAAATTCTCTGTGGATACTTCCGGCTGTGTGTCAATGGCTTGAGAGTCTGAATGCTGATTTTTTTGGGTTGTTGAAGGTACTAAAACCTCTGCAGAACCTTCAGGCTGTGTATCAGTTGCCTGGAAATCTGAACGATGATTCTTTTGGGTTGTTGCTGGTAATAAAACCTCTGCAGAACCTTCAGGCTGTGTGTCAGTGGCCAGAGAGTCTGAACGATGATTCTTTTGGGGTGTTGCTTGTACTAAAACCTCTGCAAAACCTTCAGGTTGTGTATCAGTGGCCTGACAGTCTGGATGCTGATTATTTTGGCTTGTTGAAGGTACTAAAACCTCTGCAGAACTGTCCAGCTGTGGACATTCAGTGTCTATAGGACCATTGTCCTCAGAAACATTATCCTCATTACCAGAGACATAGGGGTCTTCACACATATTTGTATTGTGGTCTAGACTTTCGACATTATCAGTACCAAGAGTCAAAACTGGGTCAATAAACGGTTCTGCAAGAACCTTGTCCAAATCGGCAGGTCCGCCGACATTTAACCATGACGATTTAAAATACTCAGTTGGTAAAGGTAAGCTTGTCTCATTTTCCACTGTGTGAATGTTCATCAGGTTTAGGTTTTTAGGTTTTACATGCTGCAGAACCACGGCCCGATCATCTTTTACAAGAAACCCAGAGCCATCTTTAACACACCTTCCTAATTCTTCTAGCTGTTCTTTCAACTCATTAATATCATTACAACATCCTTTCCAGTAAAGATTAAGAATACACTTCACATCAGTTTCTTTGTAGTTTTTTCTGTCAATTTTGGCCTCATAATACTTCACCAGGTCTTTAAGTCTCCTGAGGGTAAAATTATCCACCGGAATGTCAGTCATATTAAAAGCAGTATATTGTAAACAAGACCTTTCGTTACTTCTTTGTGGACTCTGGGACATCAAATCTGCAATGGGGTCAAGGTTTTGAGGAATGGCAGAGCTCTGGGGGTTATTTTCCAAAGCAGTTGGCTGAAGTAGGTCTTTACTGGTCTCTCTGATCAGGTTCAGTTGGTTTGACTGGTTATTTGTGTCCGTATCATCATTTAAAAGCGTTCTGACAGACTCAATTCTAAAGGGCAGGCTACCGTTTGTGTTGGTGATGATTTGAGTTGTCTGTCCTTCAAAAACCCCGACAGTTTCAGGCTTTGAGGTCAGGCTGTTGTCTGTGTTGGTGGTGATTTGAGTTGTCTGTCCTTCAAGAACCCCGACAGTTTCAGTCCTTGGGGTTTGGCTGTAATATGTGTCAGTTGCAACTCCTTCCATCTGGCCATCAGGAGTCCTATCCTGCAGTCTAACTCCATTCACTTTTGAAACCCTTGTTTCTGCACCTGCTTGCTGAAGATCAGTACTTTTCGTCCTACGGTTGCTTTGGCTTGGAGCAAGTGCATCTTGCAAAATTTGTGACTGTCTCTGAGAGAGCTCAAGGGCGCTTTTGCTTGTGTCAGAGAGCATGGCACCGCCAATACCATAAGTCAATTGCTTCAGATCACCCCAGTCAGCACTGTCCGTTTTTAGCAGGATGCCCAACAAATGTGAGTGAGATTTAGTAATGTCACTACTTTTGCGAGGTATCGTGTCCTGCTGGGTCTTGGGCTGACATTTCCTTCTTTGATTAACAGTGTATTTCTGTACATGTTGAGGAGGGCTAGAGTTATGATGACTGCCGGGTCGAGGTACAACCTGGGGCTGAATTCTGTTCACAGGTTCGCCTTTTGATCTAGACAACATGCTATTTTTCAACTTGACCTGTTGATGTTTGGCTCCATAAGGTGGGGGCGGGTTTGACTGGCTGTATGTAACATGGAAGCGTGAATGGCCTATAACACCCGAAGACGAATGCTTGTGCCCATGATGTGCCATCGGATGCTGTGAATTAGGGTTATATAACACCGTACTGTCAACTTCCCTGATCTGGCTTTGATAAAGATGAGTTCCCAGATGAGTCTGTTGTGTGTGAGCTGCAGAAGGTTGCATTGTCGGTGCAGGGTAGGTCTGAGTCTTTTCACCGTGCATTTGGTTATTCTCTTCAAATCCAGGACTTGCATTGATGTTGTTGCTCACGGAAGGGAATCTGGTTGTGCCTGAGGTATATCTGGAGTAGCTGCTCAGATCCTGCTGAGGAGTATTTGGGTAATCATGCCAGACGTACTCTCTTGGATTCCTATACTGATGAGCTGTTACATGGTGAACAGTAACATTTGGCGATACCTCCTGAGAGTGAGACAACCAACGGTTCGGGTCGGTACACAATGCAGGAAGAATATGTTTTGAACTCGAGTTCTCAAAATTGCTTGAAGGTTGGTGGTGTACATGGGTGTTGTTCGGTTCCTTGGTCTGTAGGCCAGGCATTTGGATCTGCATTGTTTGTTTTACATTGTAATATCCAGACGAGCCACTAGGCCAGTAAGGCTGATGGTTCATAGCGAAAGGTTGTGAATTCCATGCGTTGGATTGCATTGTGACAAGTGCTCACAGCTTATCTTGTTCGGTCAGTGAAGAGAGTCTGAAAGAAAGAAGAAAAGAACTTTGGTAAGTTTTACAAAAAGTATAAATTCTAATTATAACTACAGTTTCCGGAAGACATTTTCCACATAATTAGCGAATCTGGTTTGTCTCATAAGCCTTGCTAGTCAAGAAAGTATAGATAGTATTAGTACCCAGCAGTTAGCCCTGCTATCCCCATTAGACTCAGTTTCCATGTTGGTCCCAATTCATCTTGTTAGTCTAGTTAGCTGTTAGCAGTTAAAAAGCTGTGCAATCCCCTTTGTCACCATTATCCATGCTAGTCCTAATTCATCTCGTTAGTATAGTTAACAGTTAGCCAAGCTATCCCTGTTAGCCTAATTATCTGTGCTGGTCCTAATCCACTAACCCAACCTTGTTAGCACAAGCAGTTAGCCATGCTATCCCTTTTAACACCATTATCCAGGTTGGTCCTAATTCATCTGATCATAGTTGGCATTAGCAGTTAGCCATGTTATCCAGTTAGCCATGTTAGCACATTATTAGTATTAGAATTTAAACCCATTTAAACCCTAAACATTTAAACCCTTAAACATCTTGTTCACCAATATGGCATGATTAGCATAGTTATCATTAGCCGTTAAAAAAAGCCTTACTGGCTTTATAAACCTTTAATCATGTTGTTAACTTAGTTAACCTAGTAGCCTTGTGTGATTTGCATAGTTTGCATTAACCTTATGAATATTTTAAATCACAGTGTTAGCCTAGAAAGAATGATTAACATAAGCAAATTAGCTCATTAGCCCTATTAACCTTCTTTCATTTTTATGGCTGACATAACATGATTTGCATTGTTACCAGTAACGGTTAGCAAGTTAGCTCGCTAACCTTATTAGCCTCGTAAACCCTCAATAATCTTGCTTTTAATCATCTTGTCAGCCTAGTTAGCATGATTACCACAGTTAGCTAATTTATGCTGTCTGACATTTGGGGATTCTAACTGAATATGTGCAGTGTGTGATAGCACGATTAGGGTGACCTCGACCTACGTAGGCAGAGAGGAGATAAACACAGAGAACTAGAGGAACTCAGGACATCAATGAGTTTACAGGTCAAAGTTTGTTAGCATAGAACCATCGAAGTAACCATTAACCATTAACAATCACCTTTGGGCTTTTCCACATCAATATTCAATTACATTTACACACAGTTTTACATCTCAAACACACACAAGTTTTACTCCGCCTGTGAGTGAACATGAATGTGACCACGCGTACGAAACCACAGCTAAAGTTCTCGGATGTAATTATGAGATAAAAAGCTTCAAAATAAACAAAGTGGAAAATAGGGCTGTCCGCAAATAATCGATTATTCGTTGGTCGACCAAAAAAATTACTAGTCGGCCAAATTCCATTGGTC
>JAOTRQ010000006.1:3903579-3917596 GCA_028565875.1 Hoplisoma paleatum | reverse complement strand
TGGCAGTGGAGCACCCTGGAGAAGCTGGACCTCACTGGGAATGAGATTCGTGTGCTGACTCCTGAGGTGTTCGAGACGCTTCCCAATCTGAAGGTCCTCCTTCTGGATAACAACAAACTGTCCAGCCTTGATTCTCAAACCATGGATATGTGGAGGTCACTCAATACCATTGGCTTGTCCAGTAACCTTTGGGAATGTACAAAAAAGATTTGCAACTTGGCCAGTTGGCTGAGTAAGTTCAAAGGTCGATGGGAGATGTCTATCTTGTGTTACAGCCCTGAATACACCCAGGGCGAGGAGATACTGGATGCCGTTTTCGGGTTTCAGCTGTGTCAGAACCTATCCGGGCCAGTTGTTCTGACAACCACGATGGAAACTACCCTGCCGCAACAGTTCAGCGGCTCGTTCTTCGGAAATATGCAGACATCAACACAGGACTTTTATGCAGAGGATTTTGGGAGCTTTACCCTCGTGACCACTACCACCACTACCACAGCTCAAACCACACACACCACCATGGCCAACGCGGTGGACCGGGATGGCATCACAAAAGACTATGACGTGACGGACAGCACTGTACTTACCGAGAGAGTAATCATAGGTACTATGGCGCTTTTGTTTTCCTTCTTTCTCATCATTTTTGTAGTGTACATATCACGGAAGTGCTGCCCTCCGACCCTGCGCCGGATCCGCCACTGCTCGGCCATGCAGAACCGGCGGCAGATGAGGACCCAGCAGGGGCAGACGATGGGAAACCTGGCCACACAGGTACCCTACAACGAGTATGAGCCGACACACGAGGAGGGCGCACTCGTCATCATCAACGGCTATGGGCAGTGCAAGTGTCAGCAACTGCCTTACAAAGAGTGTGAAGTATAAATACTTTATTTATTTCCTGCGCCGTCTGGGTTATCAGTGTCCACCATTTCAGACGATACAGGGTTCGTTTTTGAACTGCTCACAACTGCAGCATCTATTATTTGTACTGGTTTGAAATTCTGTGAGAAATTGGAGCGGCTGTGGGTGATTGGGGTAAAGTAAAATGGTACAGCTGCAGGAATCTGAACGGCTGAAGATGGTGGAGAGAAGTTCAGAAAAAAAACTAGAAACTCTGGAAACTCGGGTTTATTTTTGTAGAACGAAAGTGAGGTTCGTATCTAGGCAATTGCGCTCAGAAGGTCATCTGTGAAGTTCATGACATTGCTCAGCACAGAAAAGATGATCAAAATTTTTAAGCCAAATGATCTAAACCATTCACCAGAAACCTAGAGAATGATGTTTTGAGAGGGTTTTTTTTTTCTTAAACAAAAGCAAGAATAATTACGCCATTTAAACTTTGCACGGTAGATTAAACCAGATCGTTTTTACATGTCACAATCACGCGAAGAAACATGTCTGGTTTTGGCGTCTGAGGCATTGGTTCCAGCCATGTTTATGCTTCTAACGTTGCATGAGCGCACTGTTCGATTACATCCCATGATCAGGACAGGCCTGTGAAGACCATCAAGTCCACCGATCCAGTTTATTCCAAAATTAAAGTAGCCTTGGTCATTTTTGGAAAGTTGACATTTTAATTAATAAAATAAAAATAGGATGAGAGAATCGGAACCCTATTTCAGAGTTTCTTTATCAAGCTTTAGTCACATTTATTTGTGGTGACACCAAGATTTGAACCAACAACAAGTTTAGAGCCTCGACGCTTGCGTTATTTCATTAATTTGCCATATCTAATCTTAGCTCAGCCATGACTGGCTTGTAACTCATACAAGAAAATCCTCATAAAAAGATGGAATACGACCTCTGTTGGCTGATGGAACACCAAGCTGATGCGTATCTGAACTAACTTCATGCAGGTGAAAAGAATTATGTAATATACAGTTGTAGCTCTCCAAAGTCAACACTAATCCAAAATATTGCATAATCCGTTAATTGGATACGCCTCTTCATTAAGAGCAGAAAGAGACTAAATGCTTATGAAGTTTTACTCACAGTCATTATGTAAATGCACATTTTTAGAGAAAAGGGGCTTGAAATGATGGCTTGAATGTAAATTGTTCCAAGCCTGTCGAGCCATTCACTGTGACTGTTCACTGCTGCTGTACTGCTCGCACCATTACTTTACTTTAGAACCTACACAGACATCACACGACTATCAAACCTCTTTGAAAAACAAGTTCATCCCATAGATAAAAGATAGAGACACACACAAATTGGCCCTGGGCTCTGCAAAAGCCATCATATAGCTGAATCAAACTTGACGGCTCAAAGATTGAGCCAATTAAGAGCGGGGCAAAAAAATCTAATATTCCGTCACCCGGCCCAGTGCTCTGAGAACACATCGACCACTGGTGCGTTTACCCGAGGCGCTAGCGGATACCCTTACCTGCCCCTGTGATACCACAAAACGGATTTTCTCTGATCGACAACTCCATGGCAGTGTTTCCGGGGGCTGGGGCAGCTTCTTTATCTTAAGATCTGGAGGATATAACTGTCAAGGTCTGCCAGGGAGGCAAAGATAAATGAAAGTCTGACAGGCAGAGAACTGAGAAAATCTGCAGTCTCTCCAATAACCCAACACAAATGGCAGGCTGTAGCTGAAAGGGACGTGAGTTGAGGGGGCGCAGGGGGGAGTGCGTGTGTGTGTGGGGGGGCACATTGGTATGCAGAAGGGGAATAGGATGTGCATCAGAATCGGTCTGAGAACAGCGGAGCTTGTAAGATCGGGTCTCAAAGAGACGGTCAATCCGTAACAGCGCAGACATGTTAAATTAGGGACGTTAAATTAGGGAAGTACATAGCGGAGTCATGCTAATGATCAATGATACCTTCAGAAGGTATACACGCATAGCCAGGCTATTACGGAAAAAGAAAAAATAGAGAATTAATAAACTGGGTGGGTACACATTAGTGACTAAGGTCAAAGGCACTAAACAAAACAGCCCAAAAGAGAAAGGGTGCTCAGGTGGCTCAGGCAGCCGTTTTAATCTCAGCTTTGCTACTGGCCCATAATACACCATAACCTAACAAATGTAACGAAGCCATGAAAGATCTTCAACAAGTTTCAGCACTTTTATTTTTTTGACATGAAATGATGGGTGGAGTAGAAATCGTCCATATAAGAGAGCTTTAGAGAGCAGTTTTAGCTCCATCTGATTTCTATCTTTTGGGCACTCTAAGCTGCGTCAAGTCAATTTTCTTTGTCAAGTCAATAAGCAATTAAAAAAATTCTTCAAAAAGGACCTTCATAGCAATGATAGAAAGTAAAGCTTAAGGGACAGATGTTGACGTAAATGCTGATCAAGATCATTAGATCAACTAGTGGGGACTGGCAATATCTTAATTTGAGACCCGATCTTTAGAAGTCCTAATAAATTTAGCTTAAAAAAATAATAAAAAAAAAAAACAAAGCCTTTGTAATGTTTTAAGAGTCAAATCTGGAAAAGTGAACTTAATTAATTTTTTGATTTAAGTATTTAATGGAAGCTCTGGTCAACTGCTTCTGGAGTCGTATAAGAAAAGTTTGGAAAGTAGCCACTACACCCTCCATGAAAGAAATCTTTAAAGCAAGAGAAAGTTCAGGAACATCTAACTTACTGTAACTTCATTATTTGCTCACTGAGCCAAACACATTCACCCATTAATCCGTGAAAAGTCATTTAACTTTGCAGGTCAAGCGTTTCTGAAAAATCTAGAATGGCTACGACTACTGTTAGTAAACGGGAAGAAATAATCAGGCGCGGATACTTTTACACATAATGTAGAATCGAGATAGACAAACTTTCAAAACATCTCACCAGTTATTCAATCATGGCTTCTCAAGGCACTGTAGTCTACGGTCTTGTGAAAACACCATTTGCACTTATGCTCTTGTAACTTTTTATGTCATGTCTTTAAAAAAAACAAAGAACTGCTCCTTAAAAAATAATTAAAAAAAAAAAAGAAAGAAAAGAAATCTGTTCTGAAACCATGCTCAACATCCACCTCCTTGTGCAAAGCAGAATGCTTTTACATCTTGGTTTTCCTTTTGTATTGTAAATTTCATATCTGTAAAGTGGATAAAAGATGTGCCCAACTGAAAAGAGTTTTTCCTTAAACATATATTTTTAAATAAAATCCTACAAATGGGTTTGAAATGATGAGAACTGAATCTTTCTTTTAGTTATTTACTGAACACTGAAGTCCAGCTATGAAGGACATGATGAGAATTGATGTGTACGTGTATGGAAGGTAAAGAATAAATCACAGAGGGGAAGGCAACTGCAGAAAAACAATAGGTGATAAACGGGTTCGATCGAGAGTTATTCATTCGATGATGCTGAATGTTAGTTGATATTCGTGTAAGGCGATGCAAGTTTAGTTGTATACCACCTTTCACACACAGCAGCAATTCAAAGTGCTTCAATGGGGGGGATAAAACATTTAAAAGCATTAAAACATTTATAATCCTTTAAACGTCTGTGAGATCTAAAACCTCAGAGAGGCTTCTTTTAAACCTCTAAAAAAACCATTTATACCAAGATCTGGTACCGAACTACAAACATAGTGATTGTGTCGCACTCTGGAGACAACCATGGTGTTGAAACAATGACTTCCATTGGTAAATTGTTACAGTTAAAATATATTATTATACAATACCCTGGCAGATTATTCTACTCTGTGTTGGATATGGGACTTTGTTGAACATTTTGAACTGTGTACTCAGTACCGCCACCACACTATACTGTTATATTGCTCAGTTCCGTTCCTAAACAAGCCCCACTGCTTTGTACCAAAAAGAAATGGCAAACATTGTTGACAAGGACGAACGAAACACTCCACCGGTCTTTCACGTATAAATGGGTCTTTAACGTGCTGATGGATAAATGAGAGACCCAAAATAAATGTGTTAGGTTGGACTACTAAGTGTCCTTAAACTTGGGATAAGCCAGGTACAAATGAAAATTTCTTATTATTTAACTGTTTACTATACTTGGTGCTTAAAGTTTTCAATTTTTCCCTACTTGGTGGGATAAAGATACTGCGCTAAAGATCAGAAGGTTGCCGTTCGAGCACCATTACCACCAAGTTGCCACCATTGGGCGTCTGAGCAAATCCTTTAATCATTGATTGCTTAAAATAGTGTTTCATTGTAATTAAGTCAGTTTGGCCTCTTCAGACAAACAAAACAAACAATGATCTCTAATGCAGGGTCATAGAGCAAACATGAAACTCCAAGCTGTACATTGCAATAAAATAAAACGCATGAATTTGAGGCACTTGTATAGGTTGAACTTAATGACCACTCTCCCAATGGTGTGTTAGTTCCCCTTTGGCAGGAACGCCGCTACACTGTAAGAAGCAGCGTTAGCACTAGCTCATTGGTTGGGAGCCTCCGCTCCCCAAAGCTGTTCCTTCCTTGGGCCATTTTTTAATAAAGAGAGACGACAGCAACCTGAAACAATTTTTTTCTGCTTCTAACATCAACGCTCAAGTAATACATTCATTTGCTGCTTAATACACCCCCACAACTAACATGCGAACATATTCCAACATGTGTTAGCAGTAAAAAAGCTCACGTGTGCAGGGCTCTAGTAGATTTGGTATGAGAGTAGATCCGGATTGTTGAGTGTGATGGAGAGCGTCTGGTGGAGAGTGCCGATTGTAAAACCCTGACAACAGCAGAGCTGTGACATCCCTCCTTATATAACGCATGCTTACGTGTTACAAACCCACAACACGACTGAGCCATGATCCAGCTCATACAACTGCTCGCCAATAAAGACAAACGCACCAAAATTGAGTCCCGTTTTCAAAAGTTTAAGACTGGATTAGCGCCTGTATTGAAGTTGTCACTAATTTGAACATTAGTTTTTTTTTATTAATCACAAAGTAACTACACTGTGTAATAAACATTTTCAAGTGTACAGTTTAATGACATTTCTCACGAGTCCAAAAGGAAGTGTATAAACTGTGTAGTGATGAAACCCTTTCTGGTTCATACATGGGTGCGCTCCAAATCCAGGCTCTGCACAGCCACTGTTGGGTCCTTGAGCAAGACCCTTAACCTCATCTGCTCCAGAGGTGCTATACAATGGGTGACCTCATTATAGAACTCTGACCCAAACTTTAATACAAGTTGAGATATGAAGAACGAATTATTGTACAGAACATCTATATAAGTGCCATAACCAAGGCGTTCTTTTCTATTCTGTAGTGGCTTTTAATCCACAGCCTTAAACCGCGTCTACCCATGAGGCCTCTCTATTTAAAGCTCAACACCACATAACCAATCAGAATCAAGAAAGCAGAGCCACGGTTCATCAACAAGAGTGAAATCAAAACACGAGGGTCTGGGTGTGAACTCAGCCAGCCAACATTGAATGATGAACGCCCTTTAGTTTCACATCTAGCGCTCTCCGGCAGTCCAGCGAGTAGAAAATGATACAAAATTGAGGAGTTTTTTGCCCTTTGAGATTAGGCCCTGCTCGAACGAGCACCTCTTCAGAGATCCTCTTCAGGGTCTGCGATGGCGGCGGTGGAGCTCAGATCACTGAACCACGAGCTGTGCTAAACGCCGTGATTGACACGAGTTGGAAAGAATTATCTACATGGCTGGTTTGTGGCCGACACGTAAAGCAAAGAGGATTTTTTTTTTTGGCAGGCAGCACAAAGGGCGGCAGCACGTGATCGCTTTCTTTCTATTAACATGTATTTGAAGGCAGAATTGCTTTAAATGCAGAATTACAAATCATTTAGGCACTCAAGTAAAAGGCAGCGCTGGCGATGACTTGGTTGAAATTCTTCCCGGGAAACCAGAAGGTCGCCGATTTTAGCTTTACTATCACCAAGTTGCCATCGTTTACAATTACAATGGAACACCAATTTCTACACGATCGGTCGGATGGTTATACAATGAAGGTATTTGCGAGTGCTTGTAGTAACGAATTCGAGTGATCACGAAACCCTGGTCGAGGTCGCGAGGGTCTGCCGAGCTCTTGCTCACAAAGAGCTGTGCGTGTAGGAGAATCACGGCGAGAATACAAGTCAGTGAGTAAGCAAACGAGGGATGGAAAGCCAAGGCCAGAAAGTGAATCAGAACAATAGTACGATTTCTGGAGGACACAAAGTGAGCGGGCGAGAAAAGGATTTGTGATTACAGAGGCTTCGGGAGTAGTCATTTCCTACCCACCTCCACCCCACTTGCACCATTCCATGCCTATTCAACCTAGGGCAAAAAAACGAAGCTATTAACTCCAAAGGTCACTTTTTAATTAGCCATGTCTTTTGCTCGTCAGAGGTTATGACTTCAAAATAAAAACCTGACTACATTTCAGGATTCGTCTGGATTAAAACGCTGCTGCAAGTGTCGGGACGTGAAATGTTTGCTCAGTGACTGTAGTGAGAAGATGAGCGTTTGTTTATTCGAACACCCGAACGACACCGCTCGGGAGGAAATGAATGAAACGGAAGCTTTGTGGACATCACAAAGGTTCAGGTAATACAAACATGGTTCCTGAAGGTCGAGTAGAGTAATCTTTACCTTTCTTTTTCCCCTCCCTGATGGATTAACCGGTATAATTGTAGATCTATTCTAGTTGAATCTGCATGACCTGCGGCGTCTGGTGCGACTCACTCACTCTTTCCGATGAGGTTTAAACGACTCAAGGTTGCAGATCAAATCCCACTGATTCTGTCAGGCATCAGACTCTGAGCATGCCAGGAGCTGTGCACTCAATTGCAGCCCCAGAGAAGGAAACGCTGACGGTCCTTGTGTGCCAAAATAAAGGAATTTCTCCCAAGAGTCGGTCTGATTGAGGCCATCCAGGCGTATCCAGAGCTGCTCATTCCCTCGAGGATGTGCCATCGGGTTCCGGTATTAACTGCTGCGCTCAAACGCTCCTTTATAGGCGATATGCATTTCCTTTTAATATACATAAATTGCGTTACTTATAATCGTTAAAGAGAAGGTCAGAGAAAGCTGGACCAATTATATCTGAAGGATTTTCTACATAACATTTTTATTGCGATAATATTTTCTACATGGTGCAGCTTTCACAATCTGAAGAAAGCGTTGGACGCCAATAGATATTTGGTCATCAATCGGTCAATTGGCTTGACTGGTTTATGTCCAGACACATGAGTCTGAGATCTTTAACCTGGCCACCTCCAAGGGAATGTACTTGTTCTCTAGCCTGTATCAAACCCAACATGATGCAAACCATCCTGTCTTTTGTCTTGTCTTTTCAACTATTCAATTTACAGCAACAAGCTGGCATTTTGTGTCGTTTAAAGCGGTATCCTTTTGAAATACTGGTCCTGTACCCCCATACCCCAACCACGAAGCAACGGCCGGTGTCCAGAATCTGAATGCAATCTTTGGCTTTTAATCCAACAGAACCGGATAAAAACCACTTCAGGCGGTTACACGGAATGATTAGTGGACTAGTTGGATGAACGGAATCAGGATAGACACCAATATGGAGGTGGCAGCCAGGTTGAGATGGTTTGTGCATCTCGTAAATGAAATGAAAGATTTTGGTCACAAAACGACTTTATAGTTTCATCAGTATGTCTGTTCTTGTACACTTGTTAAATATACATTAATTTGCACTATAGTGAACCAAAAATACGTCGAGCTGATTCGTGTTAAAGGATGTCACATGTTCAGTGACGTGACTATATTGTGCAGATCTATATAAAATATTATTAGGAATGGGTTTCTTTTTTTAACTAAACATAACTTTAATGCCATGTGTTACATTACTAACAGAAACATTATACTTATTCATGTGTCACAAGTAGACAAGTTTATACTTATTCATGTGTCACAAGTAGACAAGTTTATACTTATTCATGTGTCACAAGTAGACAAGTTTATACTGAACACGCTCCAGGACAATGAAGCCTCTCAATCTGAATCGAGTTCTGTGCATGTTTTTGGACATTCCCTGTTGGGATCGAACGTAGGACGTTCTTGCAGCGAGCCACTGTGCCCGCCTACAAATAGTGAGCCCTCATTATTGAGCACTGTTTACGAAAGTCGTTTACATTTTAATGTAAAGATCCAATGAAGACTTGGTACATCACGATACGCATCACGGAATTTGAATATTAATTGCCGTGTTGTTTACAGGACGCAAGACACAAATTAGTGTTGGCTCCTTTCTAGAGCATTTCCTCTGAGAACGAAGTCGTGGCACGGCGAGAAGCACCGGATCGACCCATCGACCCCCCTCGGTTTATGACGAGTCTTTCAAAACAGAGTATTAAAGGCGGCCAGCTTTCATTAGTCCTCAAGGAGAGTCATCGCTCATTGTCAGTGATCAAAGTCAGCAAGGGGAAGAAAATGAAGATGTAGTGCTTCTAAAAAAAACAACAACAACACTGCAGCGATTTCATAACATATTACACAGCGCGAAGCAGAAGTGTGTGAAGACTAGACAGCCTGGTCTTTACACTCGACACGATGCTGAATTTTATAACCTGATCGTTTAGATTCTCTTCCATTCCCGTCGGAGAGATAGCAAGTGTTACTCGGAATGTTTTGCAGCTTACGTCCATACAGATCTCTAAGTAACTATTAACCTTTATCCAAAGCAACTAACATCAGCTGCAGAATATCGTGTGAGCAATTAAGGGTTAAGGGCCTCGTTCAAGCGTCCAACAGTAGCTTTATAACAGAATTAGAACTTTTTTAAAACTAATCAGAATTAATTCTTCACATTTAATCCAGTCTTGTTCAATGCAACACACACATACAACACTAGAGGGCAGCGGCGAGCACGCATGCCCGGCCACGGTGCCTTCTGAGCAGGTAGGGGTTCCATTTCCTTGCCCAAAGGCACTTCAGTTGTGATCTGTCCACGGTAGGAATAAAACTGGCAACCCTTAGATCATAAATGCAGGGAGAGAAGCAGCACTGAGGTTAAAGCCCACCATAAGGTTGGATTCGTTGGGCCCTTAACCGTTAGGCTACTGCTTTGCTTGCTTGCTTGCTTGTGTGTGTGTGTGTGTGTGTGTGTGTGTAAAGATTGGGTTAAATGCTGCAGATCCATTCCACCGGGTGGTAAATGGACAGTGGTGAAGTCCAACACGATATATATAACCACCGCTGGGGCCCTTGAGCAATGCCCTAAAATGCGGTCTCTCCAGGAGCGCCGAAGGAAGCAAAAACGGACACGTAAGCTCGCACATATAACAAGCAAAAAGCTGTTTTATTATAAATGGCTATGACGGTTGCCAGAGCTATTTAGCTTAGGAGGTGAAAATCCCCATGGGGTGAGGTGACGTGGAACTAATTACAGGGAACAGGGGGAAAGAGATTCGAGCGCACCACCCACACCTTCCTGCTTCCAGAATAATGCGTAAACACTTTTCTCCTTCTGCAGGTGTACAGCGCCAACTTATCGCCTCTGATTACAAGTCAGTATACAGCCGGGCCTAATGAAATATAGAGCGCGGACGCCTATTCATGTCACGCTATTACATTTTAATAGAGCCGGGATGGTATTAATCAAAGTTTTTTATGGCCGTGAGTGTGAAAGGGAGCTATGAATATATATTAATAGATATGAGCTAAGGCTTCAGCTTGACACCGTCATGTAAGGTCAAAGAACACCTCTCTGATCATGATGGTGCGTGTGTGTGAGTTTGTTTGAGCGTGTGTGTGTGTTTGATAAATAGCTTTGCGGTCCAAAAACTTGCACTACAATTAAAAACGACGTGTTTCAGGGCATCGTCGAGCGTGATAAATGACTGTTTTCGCAGCTGCGTATTCGTGCAGGAGTCGTTTAGTCCGAATAGTCACCAAGGAGACGGTGTTCTGCAAAGTCTGCTTGGTGTTCGGCGTATCGCGAATTCGATCCGTCCCGGGTTTTATAAGGCACCTTATAACAAGACGTGTTATGCAATATTCAGTGTTTGTGTGTCGTTGAACCTGTGTGGGTCTCTACAGCTTCTATAAACACTCCAAGTTTGATTAGAATCCACCCCCATTTCTGTCAAATATTATTAACAGTTTAATTGACAGGAAATAGGAGCTGTATCGACTTCTGTGGTATTGTGATGTCATTATCCCCTACCTGGCATCACCTGGCAATTCTCAAACACTAGATAATGAGACGATTCATTCAGTAGCCTATTTAAGCAGGAATGGCTTAGTGGTTAAGATACTGGGCAACATGTAAATGATAATGTAAATGTTTAGGATTCTACACACAGTGTGGATAACATCTAAAGACAAAAGAAAGTCCTGCATGAAGAGTTGCGTTGTAGGCGGTAAGAATAAAACAAAACTCCTCACGCCTTCTACCAGCAACAAAACACAAAACTGCGCGATTCAGTTTCCTTGTCAAAAAAAATATATATATATATTTTGTGATGTAATAACGACAGGGTTTGTATTAGCCCCGCCCACTAGACGACAAAAAGAGTCGCCGTTTCAGTCTGTACACTGTGAACGAAGCGTGAAGAGTGGTCGCAGTGCGGTCGAGTCGGTGAAGACAAAGTGTCAGTAGTTCATGTAGAATTAAGCAAAACAAAAAAATGAAATCGCGATTAAATTAAAGCGTTGAAGTGTAACGGTCTGTAATTACATTTAATAATAAGATAATGTGCAAAAATTGAAAAACTCCACCGGCATTTTCGTCTGAACTTGAAGATAAATCAAGCAAATATTTCTTCATATTCTGTTTTATTATGCGTTATTATAATAATAATTTATTATTAAAAAAAAGCTTGACCGTGCTGGAATTGATTAATAATAATTAATAACGTTTTATTTTAACGGGGAAACTGGAAATTGAGACACGAGCTCAGTCAAGGTTTCACTGTAATAACATCCGGTTACACTAAACACAACATCTCATAGATATATAGGTGTGTGTGTGTGTGTGTGTGTGTGTGTGTGTGTGGGTGTGTGTGTGTGTCTTCCTGCAGGGCTGAGACAAACCCGAACGCCGGTCTCAGACATCCGCTCAGACTCTTTTAATTGGCTTGATAGCAGAAAATAAATTGCATATTACACAAGTTCTATATATAAAAAAAAAGCCCAGAGTCAGTTTTTAAAGCAGACGCGACTTCAGCATGCTAATGAGCGCCCTAGCTTAGCCTTTAACGATTGTTGCACTAAGAAGGACAAATTAATTTATCACACGCGGCCTAAACAAAGATGTTTTCTTTCTCATTATGTTTAGGCTGCGATTTACATTTTATTTGTTCTACAGGTTGCCAGGTTTAAACAAACAAAAAAAGTAATTTATAATTTTATTTTAGTGCCTGGAATGATCGTACTTAGACGATTTATGAGCTTTGATTATAATTTAGAGGAAGCTATAATGAGCTGTGAACTGAACTGGTGGT
The DNA here is from genome assembly GCA_028565875.1 of Hoplisoma paleatum. Taxonomy (NCBI): domain Eukaryota; kingdom Metazoa; phylum Chordata; class Actinopteri; order Siluriformes; family Callichthyidae; genus Hoplisoma; species Hoplisoma paleatum. The sequence goes on along the minus strand of JAOTRQ010000006.1, from coordinate 3,905,257 downwards.
AAAATATGATGGCAGACCAGAACCGGGATTAGAAACCCGAATAAGAAAAAATCATGACTGACACAATAGCACCCCCTGCTGACTGAAAACCAATTTCATACTTCACAGTCAAATCAAGTGTCTCTGCGTCGCCCGATGTGCATTTTCTAACGATGGACCACAAGGAAACGCTCTATACCTATGAAAACAATAGTGTGTGCACGCTTGTAGTTAAAAGCAGACTCTCACTGCATACGCTGGTGCCTCAATGACTCGTTTAAGACGTCCTTTATGCTAGTTGTTCCATCAAACCTCGACATAAAGAAGCGCCTTACCACCACATGGTCACAATAATCGTCCATCATCAGTCGTAGCTCATCCGGACTCACGTGAGCGAGGCTTCCAGACGTTCAGTTACTTTTAAAAGCCGTCCAGAGCACTCCGAGGAAATACGTTTGAGACCACAGTGACTCTTACTAAAAAAAGGAACCCGATTTATCTCCAGCCAATTTACGAAGAGATCACTGAGGCAAAAAGGGCCGTCGCCAAGACGCCAAGAAATCAAAACACCTTCGTACAAATTTGGCACATACGAGCTGCACAAGATGTTTTGGCCCGGCCGTACGGACGAAGGCTTAATGGTGATGAAGCGCACAATATGCAGGATGTTTCGAAACTCTCAGAAAGAGTTCAAGGACTTTCACGCCGAGGCGCCGATAAATCTGGAAAATGCTTACGTATCGATTCGGAAGTGAACTCATCAGCAAACACCTTCCTATTGTATTTACAGCCATGGTAATCCGAAAGGCCCAGCCTGGGTCGGGCAGGGTGGATAAATCGTCCATCGGCTGTAATTCGGGATGATGCAGGGGGCATCACACGACAACTTGTGTTTTAAAGGCTGTCTTGGAAAATGTCGCCATATGGAAGAAACTTTATTAATCAGGATTTATCAGTTCAAGTCTTCGATATTTAACACGATCCTGAGCAATTTAGCATCTCCGGTTTACCAGAGAAGATGCCGTTTCAGGACCATTCCATCGAAGAACTGTAGTTCGTGTAGTGAGGAGCTCGAAAGGACTGTAAATGGTTCTTAACTTGAACTATATGATATAGAAGACGGTTCGTTAAAGATGTGTTAATTAGGGTGTTTGGCTAAATGCTATGGATGTATAGAAAAAAAAATTAATGAATCGATTTTCACTTTAAACAGTAGAGGGCACTGGCATTCCAACTGGTTGACGCCACTACGAGGAACCTGGGTTTGACATTTATGTATGCGATAATAGTTTATCTACATTATACAGCGTTTAGCAAACCATCTTATAATCCAGTGGCATTAAACAATCCGATCGACTGAAGGTTAAGGGTATCGCTCAAGAGCCCAACGGCAGCACCCCAGCATGGATCGATCTGAGGTTCCATGAGGTTCGAACTGACTTCCTTTAGATTACTAGTCCAATACACTAGGCCACACTTGGGCGTTGTGATATTTTCTTGATCTATTGTCCTAATTATAAAACCTGATGTGTGTTTTTTATTTCCTCTAGCTATTTATGATTAGTAGGACCTAACAAGCATAAAAATTAAATTGTCTTTGTACATGAAGCCGTTTTTGGAAAGAAAAAACAATGTCCTCGTATGGAGACAGTAGGTCTAAAATAAAGAAACAATTGGCTAACAAAGAACAAAAGTGTTT
>JAOTRQ010000006.1:3884162-3894779 GCA_028565875.1 Hoplisoma paleatum | reverse complement strand
CAGTATCGCGGCACGAGGTTGTGCGCCAGTATCGCGGCACGAGGTTGTGCGCCAGTATCGCGGCACGAGGTTGTGCGCCAGTATCGCGGCACGAGGTTGTGCGTCAGTATCGGGGCACGAGGTTGTACGTCAGTATCGGGGCACGAGGTTGTACGTCAGTATCGGGGCACGAGGTTGTGCGTCAGTATCAGACAGACGTTTGGGTCCTGCTATAGGTAGGAATCAGTCCGCCTGAAGGTTCCGGGCGTCTCTCGGCTGAACTGATGGACTCACGTCAGACGGGAACTTCTGGCTCCTGGCAGCAACACCAGAGATTGTTTCATCACGGCCGGCCATCATTAGAGGAGGCGAGTAAATGAGGCAATATTTCTACTGAGAGAGGCGAGGCGGCGGCGGCGAGGCGGCGAGGCTTTCTGTGCTTTTATGGCTCGAGCAGAAAGTCGTGGAGCAAAAACAAGGTCAGAGTGAAGCAGGTCCAATCACACAATGCAGCACAATCAATACCAGAGCAGGCCAGGGAAAGGACGGACGTTTACACTGCAGCAAAATAATAACAATTATAATAAAAATAAAAACTGTTGCATGATGGGGAAAAAAATCTGCACCAAATTAATCTGTAAATAAAAGTAAATAAAATGGGATGGTTGGCAGGCAGAGTTCCACTTATCTCACATGGATTTGTAATTAAAATTATAATACATTCACTTGTTTTCCTTCAGAGGTCGCAGCATCATCATCAACAAGCAGCACCCTCCCTATTTACCTGGGCACCAACTTCTGAACAAAAGTTTGACAATTTATATTCATTTTAGGCTCTAGATTTCTTGCCCCTGTGGTTAGTGAACTGGGCTTGTGAACGGAAGGTTGTCCGTTCTTGAGCGAGACAGAGCCCGTGTGCTCACTGCTGCCACCTAGTGTGTGCAAATATGTGTTTCACTTCACTGGGCGCATTCAATGCAGATGAATAATTCCTAAAAGTGTAAATGCACAGTGGTAAATATTTTGTATTTGTTGTGTATTTGCACTCAGTTTATTGTGTCGTTTTTTATTGTGTTGTTTTTGCACCATTTATTGTGCCGTTTTTGCACTACGTGTTGTTTATCGTGTGGTTTTTGCACTACGTGTTGTTTATCGTGTGGTTTTTGCACTACGTGTTGTTTATCGTGTGGTTTTTGCACCGTTCGTGTTGTTTATCGTGTCGTTTTTGCACAATGTGTGTTTATCGTGTCGTTTCTGCACTACGCGTTGTTTATCTTGTGGTTTTTGCACTATGTGTTGTTTATCGTGACGTTTTTGCACCGTTTGTGTTGTTTACGTGTCGTTTTTGCACTCAGTGTTCTTCCTAACAACGTGATCCTGGAGAAGTACTTGGATGTAGCGGGAGTGACATTAACCCCTCTCTGACTATTTTGATCTATTTACTGTGCAGTCTTTGTGTGTTTTCTTTTGATTTGCCCGTTGTATCCAGGTCGCTCTGTATATTATGCAGGTGGGATTAACGATTTGGCTCATGGGTGTCTGGCAAAAGAAATGAAAAATAAATAACAGCTCCAGTTGGTGCCGAGAGGCAGTAAAACTTACGATTGGTTGGGAGTGAGGAAGAGATGGATGACGTTATTTTATTTTTTTTACGCAGGTGGAATTAATAGTTGTTGGTTCATTATTTATTATCATATTTTACAATCGAACACGGTCATGGGCGATTTCGTATCTTAAAGCTGCCTTGCCGGCATGTTTTTGAACTGTAGGGGCAAACCAGAACGCCTGGAGTAAAGCCACACGGTCTCACACCTGAGACTTCTTGCCGTGAGGTGATCGTACTGAACCACCAAGTGCCACACGGAATTAAATGTTAAAGCTCAGTGTTTGATTGTTTAACCAAAATGTTAATATCAGAAAATGACCCCACCCAGCAGTAAAACCAGATCAGAACGGGGTCTTTATCCTTTGCGAGAGACCTGCCGAGTGCAGTCTGACAAGAAAAATAAGACCTAAAAACAGACGCCACACGCACGGACGATTAATCCCCTGACAGGCGAAACAGTTGGAGGCTTCCAAAGCCCTGACAAACTAAAGGGGGTAAAAATGAGAGCGGGTTCGGTTGTTGGACTGATGGGGATAATTACATCCAGTGCAAAGAGAGAGCTGGAGATTGAAGGAGATCAGGGTTAGAATGACTGAGAGAACAAGAAACCAGAAGCTGAGCAAACAACGGCGTCGGCAGCAGGAAACCAGCAGGATGAAAATGACGAGGGAACGACTTCCTGGGACCCGGGGAATAAAAGCGTCACATGGACAATATAGAAACAAAAATAGGACTCACAAGACCCCTCTGATCAGATCTAAGGACCTGGTTGCCCCATCGACGTCACCTGTGTGACTAAATGTGAACCTGTCTGTGAGTCTTGATCATTTAAATTCTAACTGAGTTCAGTCGTATCAAAGATTTATTTCATCATGGAGTTCAGAAACAAGTCAAATTCTATTCAAAGACAAAAATATTTTCATCACTGACCATCTTTCCTTATAATTTTTCCTGCTCGAGTGATTTTATTTCACATTAATAGTAAAATTCTGTTATTTATGAGGTTCTGGTGATAAAATAAAAATGATTGGACTGAAATGAAGGAGTCACATAAAGCGAGTCCCTGACTGCAGCTGAAACTTTTACTACCTCTTGTTGTAATGAAGTAATTGTAGCGGCTTCCAGTCCATGTTAAGCATCTGGATATATTTTATAATGATAGAAAAACCACATCAACACACAAATCAGTGATTTTTTTTACACAAACTCGTATAAGACGTCACAAATGCATGTTTATACCAAACTTCCGGTTATTTTCCTGTGGAAAACGTTAAGTAAATAAAATAATAAATTTCACCTTTTATGTTTGTAATCAAATTTCAATAATGAAATCCTAAAATCTCAGTGTATGAGAGATTATTTACTGTACTAAATTATAATTTTAACATGAATTCTCTCTCATAATTGGATCTGGTGACTGTAGTCGTGGTTTCGTAGGTGAGGTCACAGATATCCTGCATTCATTCATAAAGACGAGTCGGTTTGCGGGAGCAAAGGCACTGGATTAATATTCAGAAGGTTGTCGGTTCAAGACTCCAAGATGCCACAGTAGAAGCATGTTTGCTACTATACTTCATCTATAACTTATAAGTATACTTAACTACACTATAACTATACTTGGTCTATATTTTCCAACACGAACAACCCAACGTTAACACCAGCGTGCCAGAAAAAACCACCAGTGAGAAGATCCATGAGTCAGAACCTAAACGTGCCCCCCCGAGACAGGAAGAGGAAAACCTGTGACTCGGCTGCGGAGCTCCACCGCCCCGCTGGTCCCTCGATTAAAAGGTTCATTTATCTACATGGCAAAGCTTCATCCATCCTTAGTCAGAAGAGCTGCTTGCTAACAGATGAACTCATTAGCGGATTAAAGATTAGACAGGCTTTTAAAGAGGCGCGGCACTTTAGTCCACGACTGATCAATGAATAAGTACAGAAGAGACGATGGAAGAACTACGAACGGGGTACGATGGACATTTAATGTGCAGACAAAACGTGAAACTGTCCAAAAACTGGTGAATTAGATCATTAATTGCCACATTTTGAGCCGCAGTGCCGCTGTGATGACGTGAACCCCCCCCCCCCCCCGACCCTCTACAGAGTCTACGCGACGCCCAACGTGCACCTTCGAGATGTTCTAACTATGCGCCAAAAACGACACCAACCACAAGGTACTGAAACAGACCACAAGGGGGAACAAAAAAGCCTCTGAATACAATTGAGTGCATGCAGATATAAATAAATGATTCGCTCTCCGTCTGCGTCTGGACGTTCACGAGCTTGTTCGAGCATTTTTTAATATTCGCTGTTCGATAGAAATCTGCTAAAAATCCACAACGATGTTTCGCAATCGAAATCGGAAACAAAGACCCATGGAAACTCGGCGCCCCCCAGTGCTGTAGTGGTGAATTTGCGTTGCATTTACGACCTCGATGGAGAAGTTCTTATTAATTTCTGTGTTTATTTCGCTTTTAACGATTTAAGGTGACGTTCCATGACGACACGATCACACAAATAACATCAACCAGTCGGGTCCAATTACATATCCTTCAATTTGCCTTGCCTGCATGTTTTCTTTTTGAACTGTGGGAGGAAAACGCAGCACCCAGAAAGAAAGCCTGTGCAGAACATGGAAAGACCATGAAAGGTCACAGGGTCAACCCAGGGAATCGACCCAGAGACTTCCTGCTGTGAGGCGACAGTGCTGAACCCACTACACTATTGTGTCAACAGATAAATAGAAAAAAAACTTTATTAGATCTCCTGAGTCAAGGATCGTCGTGGACCAATCAGAATTTCTACTAAAAACGTTAAACATGTAAATAAATCAGCTGGCGTGGAGGAGAAATGTCTTCCATGTGGTGCATGATGGACGTGGTTAAACCTGTAGAAAAGTTTCTCAGAGGTCGCTGGTTGTAATTAAGCCTTAAAAACTTTTCCTTGCAGCGTTTCATGTGCTGGTTCGACTCGTCCCTACATTTTAAAGCAGCAGGTTTCAAACCGAACTACAGGGGGTGGTGTGAGGGGGATGATTGATGTTGAGCTGCCTAATTAGCACGGATTCAGGCCCGGCTCTCGTATAGGTGGGTAAACGAAGGTGGTACCACATGAATGGTTAGACACCGAGTGAAAAGGCAGCGGGTTACGTGTACCTGCGGCGGGAGGAAACGCCACAGCCGGCGTGACTTAAACTGATGAGTCACAAACATACAAATGTCACGTTTTATATCTGGGAGCTGGTTTAGCACCCACTAGGGATTCCATCACAGATTTGTTTGGATTAACACCGGGTTCATTAATACCCCTGTGCCACACTTAACTGGCATGCTGGGCATGATAGCAGTCGGCTTACGCTGTATTGCCAGAAGTATTCGTCCACTCGTCGGAATGATCAGAGTCAGAAGTTCTGATCATTTCCATGGTTACAGGAGGATAAAATTCTGTTTTCTGTGAGTGAATTCCAGCGTGGAGGACGAACTATGACAGGATTTCACTTGTACATGGATGTACAGAATCTGTGCAGGACGGTTCGAGTTTCATCCACCGAACCCTCGACCCCCCCTCTTGATAGAAACACCTTCGGGATGAATTAGAACGGAGACCGAAAGCCAGGACTTCTGGTATTGACATCAGTACTGTGACATCACAAATGTACTTCCGGATGAATGACTTTTGTCTCAGGTTTCATCTCTGGACTACACCATCAAACAAAGATTAGGAATTAAAACATGGCTAATGCCAGGATGTCTTCGGCACCGTGTTTGCGTCGATCCTGGCCGGTGGGGTTCCATCAGATCATCACAGAGTCGATACGACACGTTTCATACACGTGTTTCTGCCCGTGGCATGAAGGATGGATTCCCAATAATGCCAACAAGCTGTTATAAGTGCTGACAAACACCTGCACCAAGCAAACACTGGGCACCTTCTCTAATTATCAGCTCCTGACATCATGTACAAATCTGGCCATGTAGACGACTGTATAACCAGCATTCAGTCACCAACCTCGTAGTTCAGGTGATTCGCTGAACATGACTGACATGGGATGGCGTTTCACTACCATGCTAACAAGGGGTAGCATCACGGCATTCAAAACAAGAGTACGAGGTGCCACAACATGTTAGAATCTCCAATACCTTCTACCAAACACCAATAGACTTCACAGACGTGTCCGAACTAACAAGCAAATCCACATGTGAACACTTTAATAAATTAAGCATCACCGAAATTTATTTTTGATCCAGAAATGGCAGTTTATTGTTTATATAATCTGTTTATTGTTCTGTAAAGCAGAGGGGTTGTTCTGCTATGAATTCTGGGATTGCCTTGCTATCCGTTTGTTTAACACACCGGTTATATATCCACGGCAGGATCGTTCATTCTTTCAGTCTTTATTTACACTTGTAAACAGGTTGTTGATGTGCTTTTTTTCCAGATGTTTATTTCTACTTTCATTGAATTTAAGCAGATTAGCATCGTGATCACAGTTGTGCAATTTTGTCTTTGAATTTCTTTGTTCTAACATTTTTTTTAATTGTATTTTTTTTGTATTGTTTTACTAGGCACAGAACGCCTTTGCCCAAAGCGACTCACAACTACAACAGAACCCCATTTGGAGCGATTGAGGGTTGATGTCGTCGCTTAAGAGTCACGAACCTGTGACCTTCTGATCATTATTGCGCTACCGTAACCGCTAAGCAGTCACGTTCCCAAACACAGCCAGTACTTGCTCTAAGATCTGCTGCTTTTCAAAGTTCGCACCTGTACACTGCGGACCTTTGATGACGGGGCGCCCAGAGCACCAGAACTGGGGGCATGTCAAATCCGTGGGCGTGTCTTTCCTTTTCAGTGACGTGCAGGTTCATCTGCAGTTTCCGCTGGTTTATTGCTGAGCCTGACTGGTTTAACTGAAGTGCTGTTTGCACTTATTCATTGTATTGTCTTCATTTTCTACTTCTATTGCCGTGTATTAATAAATTATTATTATAAAAGAACCAGCCCCATAATATTTATAGCATTAGACGACTTGTCACTGCTGTATTAAGCGGGTGAGGTTCCACTACTAACTAGAGCTGGATAAACTGATGCCTTTAATTTGTAGCTGAATGTTTTTTTTTAAGAAAAACGGGCTGATTGACAACTGACGAATTGATTCGTTGGCATGATGGTGGATTCGAGCAACAGCGCTAAAGTTGAAGGGCAAGAGACCCGTTACATCAACTGGTTTGGCCGTTTAAACCTGTGCTAACCGTCGTTTCGGATCCGCCGACGTCATATTTTGACTCAATCATGTTTACGTGAGTGGTTTAATACATTTATTGCTCTTGGTAGGCCAGCTCCCGAACCCACGTTTTATGCCAACACCCGAACCCAGTCACCATCACCCACGCAGCCTCTTATTACCCCTCCTCCCCAAATTAAACAGTGATTACTCACGTCGAAGTTGTTAAGCGCCCCGGCGAGCTCTCCGGGGCCGGTGTGCTGGCTCAGGCTGGGATCCTCGTTGCTGATGCCCTGAGCAGTGTTGGAGATCCCGGACACGGCCTGCTGCAGCTGCTTGTAGATGAGCTCGCGGTTGGCCTTGTAGGCGGCCACGTCTGGGTGCTGCAGGCAGGCCCGGGACGCCGTGTACAGCAGCGGAACGTTCCTCTGCAGAACGCCGCGGGCCGCCGCCATCTGTTCTTTATGATGCACGTCCTTCAGCTCCTGTGTGAGAGGGTGGGGGGGGAGAAAGAAAGGGCATCTTGTGGTTACAGTCGTTCACAGCTCGTATTCCTGGCCGTGAGTTCATATTTAGAGCCATTTTGAGAAACAATCGAGTTTTATTTATTGTTTATTGCCGAGTAAATGCCGCAGTATTTATTCATTACACAAAACTCGGCACTACAAAAATCCAACTCCAATTCCAGACCTTCATTCTACACGATTAAAGTCACCGAGCTGCCCAGTTCAGTTAGGAGACGATTTGCCTTTTTGATATTTCTCCATCATTTCATTTACCTACCCAATCCCTTTCCCACCACCCACCTCCACCCCCAAATGAGTGGCAAAGAATCCTGAGAAATTGCCTGAATACCGGGACAAATATTCAGCACCAATAAAGATCTATTCAGAGACGGCGTTTTATCGACTTCACAGATTTAATCAGTCTAGTTGCTGCAAGCTTTGTTCTCTTTTTTATTACAACCGCGCTCGTATTTTCGTATGTCTGTTCGGCCGCTGTGTGCCGAGATTAGATCGGTCGAGCCAGTCGGTGTTCGCCACGCCTAGGTCATATCAAAAAGATTATCGGTCTTGATCGTGTGATGCTGCCAGAACATCTGATAGATCATAACCAAGATGGGGACGATTCCTTTCAGTCGTGTCGGGGTCACAGGATGCGGTCGTTCTGAACGGGATTTTACTGCATTTAGCAGACGCCTTTATCCAAAGCGAAACGCTATATTGAGAGGATAGTGAGGCTTGAACCGGTGACCATCTGATCTCTAGGCTAGTACATTAACTGCTGATCCATCCTAGTGTCGTCTTGCAGTCTCGCTTCTGTTGCCGCAGACCTGTAGTGCTTGTTCACGACCACGGGTGACGCCACGGCTCACTCGGATGGTACCAGATCGGTCCAAATGGGAACAATCGAGTGTATGTGCATGTTCGGCGTCTCATCGATCCAACGTGAACGTACCGGAAGTCGATATAGATCGATTGGATCGTTACTTGGCTAAACGGTTTTGTTTGTTTACATTGGTGCTGCAGCTCTGATGACGTACCTGCTGTCTTTTGGCTGCCATCACATTAAGTTTGTCCACCTCGGGCTTCAGGGCTTTGTACTGGATTCCCAGATCCTGCTCGGTCCCGGCGTTCCTCACCTTCACTAAGTTATCTTCCACCTGCACAACAAAACAAAGTAAGGGGCAATCCACAAACATGTTTTATTACAAACATTGATGAGGGTGTGTCGCTCTCTCAGTGATGTGAGTGAATTCCAGCGTGGAGGAGGAACTGTGACAGGATTCCACCTGTAACATGTTACATGGATGTAGCGAGTCTGGTGTGGATGAAACTCGAACCGTCCTGCACAAATTCCCGAACCCTCGACATGTTACTGGACAGAAAGCGACAACCCGGGACGTCTTGCTGTTAAGCTACAGTGAAAAAACTTAAAGCAGTCATGCTTTGCACAAAAAAATGCACATTGTTGAAGATGCAAAGGGCAGCGGCGCACCAGTAGCCCTACAGGATTAAAATGCTATGATAATTTCTTTATGAGACGATTGCGATTCATTAAAATACTAAAACTCTATTGGAGGATTTTAACGCGTTTAAACGTTGGACTTTAATTAAAACGAAAGATGTCGCATCAAATTCAAACAGCGACGTTCCAGAAGAAGCTCGAGGCGGCTTTTACATCAAAAAGTGCGACCGAGCACAAAGATTCACAGTTAACCGCAAAATAAATGAAAAAAAGAATCACTTCGGCTGATTGGATTGTAAGTCAGATTTGTTGTGTTCGACGCTGGCAAGAATCAGGGACTCCAATCGTAAGGAGGAGGAAGACGAAGAAGAGCGAAACAATTTAAACATTCAATTTGATTAAAATATACGAGACGCTTTGGGGGGTGGGTTTACTTTAAAGTCGACTAAATCCAATAGAGCGCGCACAGAGGATTTGTGAAGATGGATATTAAGGGGAAAATAAACTAGAAAGATTGATCGAGCGAACACAAATCATGGATTGTTTTTGGCCCCCTGAAGGCGCCCGGCTGTTTGTTAAACCCGACCAGGGTTGGCGTGAAGCCCGTTTGGGTCTTTAAAATGGTCCTCGGGAGGGACGGAGAGTGATGCGAGCTAGTCTACTTGAACCAAAAACAAATGTTTGCATCAAACGCACCATTAAACACAATTCAGCTAACGGCACCAAAAACAACCCCCCAAAAGGGGCAGAATTTGACCACTTACACTTCAAACTAGAGGTTAATTAAAATAGCGGCCCACAGCTCGAACCGAAACCGTACAACAGTGCAGTGGTGGAACAGAACCAGACTACAATGCCGAGAGCAAGAAACTCAAGAATTGGGTTTGAATCAATCTGGACGGATGACAATGTCTTGTACCCATTACTTGGTTTTATCTTGGGTCATAATTAACGTGTCTTAAATCTGATTTCAAAACCGCTTTCAAACTCCATTTGGTTGAAGCACGCAGGTGTAATGCCGCTGATAATTTTACATGGGCGGAGCCACCACGATGTGTCGCTTTTGTCGTGCGCCCTTCATAGTTTGTACATTCATAACTGTATATACTACATTGGTTATAACCTGCCATAGTCATAGTATATTTTCAGAACGGTAAACACTTACACTTCGTTATACTTATCAATATTATATTCTGTATAATAACCGGTTCATAATCAGTATAACCATAACTTGTATATAATAGTAATTAGTCATAGCATACTATAACTCACTGCACATGTAATATAATATTATATCTTTAGCACTTCTGGATGGATGCAAACTGCGAAACGGCCACCAGGAAGAAACCGGTGCGGAGTGCAGCCACGAGTCGGGTTACGACTTAAAACATTTATATGTGTACAGTGGAACCTCGGTTAACGAACGCCCCTGATAGCGTCCAATTCGGATAACGACCAACCATTAACCAACGACCAACCGTCAATAAAGCAAACAAACGGACACTAAATGTGACACATTTGGCTTAATGTCATGTGATGGTTACTATGAATGTTAATTGAAAATTATGAGTTAAAGATTATAGAAATTAGTGAATTCGCGAGTGTCACATATGGGTTCAGTTTGCTTTAGTTGTGTAAGTGCACGTGAAGGGAATCGAATTCTGCCGGGGAGTCGGATTTCGGCACAACACCAACATCTCAGACCGAGCGCCATTCACGCTTAATACAGTTACAATCGGTTCTCTTTATCTTTACATCTTCTGATAATTCAGTGATTTTTGTGCTTTATTTTAATAATAAAATCCTCCATCATGATTATAAAGAAGATTCAGAACAATAG
>JAOTRQ010000006.1:3869513-3884062 GCA_028565875.1 Hoplisoma paleatum | reverse complement strand
CGAAAGTAAGACATAGTGGGGCTTTTGGGGATAAAAAGAAAGTAAGACACTGTCTTATATTCGGGGAAACACGGTATATAGATATATTTTATTTCTGTGCTGAACTGTGCTTTATTTCTGTGCAGATACATATTACGAAACGTGTTTTTGTCTGTTAAATAAAGTTTCAAATAAAGACTCAATAAAGCTTAAATTCTCATTTTCAGCATTTTCTAACCACTGGCTCTTTAGCTTAAACTATAATTAAGTAAATTCACTATTAAAGGGTCTAAAGAGATACTATAAAATCAATGTGGTGTCGCTCTGACTCACATATCCCATGATTTAACACAATACACCAGATCTTACAAGTGTTTAATTATCCATGTACGTGCTTGAGAGGTGATAAATGACTTACCCGGCTGAATGTGATGCCCTGCTGGTTGGAGGTTTGGGTGTTTGGGTTTTAGGAATGGTATCGATTGCCTGTCTCTCAGTAGGTCTTCTGCGAGCCTGCTGGTGCTGGCTGGAGTCGGTGCCATGCTGATACGGTGTCAAAACTCTGGATGTGCCGGTTCGGATGTAAACCTGCTCGGGTGTTACCTCTTCACAGCGGGCTCCCTGGAAGCCAGAACGGCATACACAGGTGTGGGGGCGACTACACGAGCCACGGTTCTCACATGGGGGTTGGCAGTTCGCTAGAAGGTGGATAAACAAATGTCAGGAATTAGGTGTTTAATAACAAATCAATAAAAGAATAAGAACAGGTCTGAAACTAACACTGCAAGCTTTGTTCAGAAACCTTGCACGCTGACAATATTGAGAGGATTTTTTCGTCAATGACTTCTCTCCCTCACAAAAACAATAAAGATGGTGGTCGGTGCGAGGTGAAAGGTTGACTCAGGTTTGTATGCTTAGTTTTGTTATAGCTTAATCTATATAAAGGTAATATATAACACGGAAGTATTTACTTGCAAGTTTGGGGCCGTCGTTAAAGTGCTTTCCGTAGAAGTTTTTATTAGATGTTAGCACTTGTGCCACCTTGTCCCATTGTTTTAAATGGCGCAATGCTACCTGCATTAGCACGGTAGTGAAATGTGATTCGATGTCATAAGTAGTGTCATAAAAGGTGATAATAGAATTATCACTGATTACTGATCTAATAGACATCAAGGCAGCGAGGCAGTGAGGCAGCTCCCTACGTTTCTGAACACAGCCAAAATCTAAAGCATGTGCAGGATATTAACAATGCAACATGATCTGGTTCATAAAGCTACAGATCACAACAAGACAAAGAACTAAAGACATAAATATAGAGACAGGCGTACAGATATACATTTACATAAATACACAGACAGATACAGACAGAAAGATAGCGAGACCAGTATCATTTATTTAAAGTTTAGTGATTTAGTATTTTTAGTATCCGGTGGTATTGTTGTATGATTAGTAGCGTTGTCTGAGTCAGTTAGTCGAAATATCTACGACGTCAAGAAGCAAAAAAGCATGATAAGACATTAAAATAACACGACGCATAAACATTCTACACATCTGCCCAACATACGGCAGCCATGCAGAACTCTTAATCCACCAAATGGAAGTGCTGATGTCATTTTTGTGCTGTGAATATGGCTGCAACTGAGAAATGTTGCCAAATGGATTGTCGTGACATTATTAATTGGACGTGGTTTCTATAGCTGATGAAATGAATGATGTTTTTCATGAAATTGTGACCAAAACAGTGAAAGTTTCAGCAGAAGTACAAGGCGATAACGCTCCTAGGGTTGTATCAGACAATAGATTCAAAATCTCTAAGCAAATGCACAGATATGGACCTTCATGTTTGGAAGCACTTACACGTGTAAATACTGTAATTGTTGTCCTTAATGAAACTTAATAAAAAGGGAATTAGATCAACTGACGAGAACCGCACTGAAACCTTTTATTAACCAGTTAGTGTCAGAAAGAATCGGGAATATCTATAATTTATCAAGACATCTCATTTCCTGTAACTCAGAATCCGAATCAGATTTCGTTTAAGTATGTCACACATACAAGGAATTTGTCTTGGTGAGGAACTGTATCCTATACTGACAGATCTGTACGAATAAAAATTGTGGCCCTCTAGAGTTTTATGTGAAATCATCCTTCTGTAAAACAGAAGTTGTGCACCTCTGCTTTATTTGGTGTGAAGTAGCCCAGTGGTCAGAATTGGCTTAAAATTGGCTACATTTTTACCACATCCAGTGTGGTCTGTAGCAAGCTATGAAAGCCAAACAATGTTCAAGATGCGTCTGTCTCTGCTGGATGGCAGCTCAGAATTTATGTGCCCGTCCTCAGAACAGTAAATCAGACCATTGCTCTCTGGGGACTAAAGCAAACAGAGACGCTCTGCCAGCAGCCCAGGAATGCTATTGACACAGATGCCGAGGGACACTGACAGATCACAAGCCCAAAAGCTTCCTCCGGCTCTTCTGGGAGAGTGACTGCATGGCCCACTGCCTTTCCTGTTATTGTGATGCGGGCCTTGAACTTTGGTCCAGCATTTGGTCCAGCGCTGACTGGAAGACACGCTTCTTCTCCCTTCAAGCCTTCATGGTATTGCCGTATGGATGGCAAAAAGAGCAAATAAATTGATCCTCGATCGTAGCAGAGCTTCAGGCTTTACATTATGAAAAGATCAAATCGTCGCAACCCAATGTGAGGAGGTCTAAAGGTACAAAATGAAGATGATGGCGAGAGACAGGAGAGATGGACATAGTTAGAGAAACAATGAACAAGCCATTAAAAAGCAAAACGACCCCAAAAGAAAACAGGATGCTCTAGTTAAACACTATCCGTATGGTCACCAGGAGTCGGGATCGACTTGACGCCAGTCAATAATAATAAACACATGTTAAAGCATTTTTTAACTGGACGTAAGCGCATTATTTCTTTTCTGTAGGCTTTTAATAAATCGTTAACTAAAAAAAATATTAACAAAATGTGTCTGTTTTCAATTTCATAGCTGGCAAGATCACAATTAGTGATCCAAAAAATACCAGTTCAAACCTCGCCAATGATCGGTTGCTGCTGTTGGACCCTTGAGCAAAGTCCTCAGCCCTCAGTTAGTCACGTTAGACTTGTCACTCTGCATGGGGTTGCAACAGCACATTGGGATCAGTAATGTTGATTTTGCTGGATATCCTTCCTGGCACAAGCTTTCCTATTCATCCAGACTTATTACCAACACAAAATGCTTATGGTTTTTGATTATGCAATGTACTTATTCTTGTCTGCGTTCGCGTGGGTATACTCAGAGTACTCGAGTTTCCTCGGACTGGCCAGAAACTTTCACTAGATTGACTAGAGATGTGAAATTGCCCCATATACATATACACAATCCCCCAAAGCATTATGGTTTGGAGAAAGCAACCATACGCCATAAAAACAATGCCAAGAAGATCTGGGAGGATCGGTAGCAGTTACCCTGACTGAATCTGATTGGGCAGAAAAATCAAATACAAACCCATGCAGACACGGGGAGAACATACTAACTCCACACAAAAGGGAGCACTGACCACCCCATCTAGACATCAAACCCTGCACTTTTGTGCTGTAAGATGACAAAGCAACCCACTTATCCAGCTGTCATTCTCTGCTTTGTATCTGAATACTGAAACTGAAGTAAATGCAGACTAATGTTCAAATAAATTACAAAGAAAATATGAAATAAATAAATGAATAAAACAGACAGAATATCAATAATAAGGAAGCGAACACTTAGCTGCTGTAAGCAACGTTGTTTAAAGTCGTGACCAACCTCTCTACAGCAATGAAGTCTAATAATGAATATGAATAAATTACATTACATTACATTTAGCCGACGCTTTTATCCAAAGCGACTTACAATGAGAAGTACAAGAACACAGGTTAGAAGGAACATAATGTTCATAAGGAACAAGTAGAAGAGGAACATCATTGTACAGCTGAGGGCAAGTTTGTTCAGAGGTGTTGGGAGAGTAGATGCGTGTTGGGAGTCTTTTGAAGGAACCGAGTGACTCCGCTGCTCTGGTAGTGGCAGGCAGGTTGTTCCACCATTGGGGAACTATGGGGGAAGAACAGCCTGGATTGCTTTGTGTGAATGTTAGGCAAGGCTAGGCGTCGTTCAGTGGAGGAGAGCAGTGGCCGAGAGGGAATATAAGCCTTTACGAGCAAGTGTAGGTTCTGTCATCACTTTCTAGGCAGCAAACTAAAACAATTAGTAGTAAATAAACTAATACACAAAACACTCATCTGACAAACTTCCACTTACAGCATCTCACACACGCCTTCATGCAAAGTGACTTGCAACTACAACTGAGCACCATTTAGAGCAGTCAAGAGTTAAGGGCCTTGCTTAACCGGGGCCCAACAGTGGCAAGTTGGTAGCAGTGGGGCAAGAACCAGTGACCATTTTCAGCACACACACACACACACACACACACACACACACACACACAAAATTTGGTTCCAACTGATGGTTCCTCTCTAGTACAGTCCAAGTACACAAACAAATTACAATCTGCAAATCAACAACAGACACGAACAATAAACTTTTTTTAAAAATACACAAACTATTAGACGTTATACAAAGGAAGTTGTATACAAGATGTGTGCAATATTGAGTGAATACAGTAGCTTAAGCATTTAGCCCTGATTTATTGTAAGCATATAATAAATAAATATCCCTCACCTAAACCATATTTAAAAGAAATATTAATTATTTACAATTTTATTTACACACTAGGTCACACTCATGTTTAATCGATACACAAATCGATCAGCATCTTCGATTTGCCTCACCTACATGTTTTTGGCCACTGCACTAATCACCAGCCCTTCCATGTGTGTGTGCGTGCGTGTGCGCTAACCTAACAAATGAAACTAAATATGGATGCACTCTTGGTAAGCACGATGCAGGAGCCCCGGCATTATACTTGCTCATCCGATAGTGAGGATCATTAGTACCTCGTTCCCTGAGGTCCACGGTTCGGCCCTGGGGGGGGGGGGATTTGTTCCTGAGCGTTTAGAACTGGAACTGGGGTGGAACAAGAACACCCGGGGAGCCGCTCGCCACATTCTTTCCATTTCACACTCACTTCACTGCGGCTGTTAGGAACTTTAAAAATAGTTTGGCTTGACATTTGATCTCTCTCTAGATCAAGAGGGGCAAAAAAAGGATGATGGCACGAGACCCCATGAGCCTCTCTGCCATAAAAAGATGAATGACTGAAAGGAGGGAAAAAAAGACCAGATACTTTCTCTCGGTCTGGATTAAAAAGAAGGAGAGTCCAAACCTTTTTGCAAACAAGACCAGATTATGCGGTGTTGTTGTTGTTCTGGTTGTGGTGGTGGGAAGAATTCAGAAGTATTTTATGAAATATTTGTATTATTTCGCTCTTAAACAAGCTCATAATTTTGCAGATTTTTTGAAACGCTCATTCATTTTTTTTTCTGAATTTTTTTTTTTTTTACTGAGATACCGGACAATTCCGGTAGAGAACATACCAAACACCCCCGCATTCTATTGTTTTTAAAAACTAAACACACCTTATTTTAGTCAAAGAACCTTTTAGCCATTTATATGGTTATTTTCATATACGGTGCATTATCTACTGCCATCTTCTGGTGAAACCTATAATAGATCTTTTTGTACTACTAAGGTCAACAGTTTTGTTCCGGCGGAAATGTGAAAATGTGAACGTGGGCCACAGTTGGCCTCCGGGCCGGACTTTTGACACACCTGCTCCAAGCCTTAGATATTACAGAAATGAAAAAAGCTAAAGTGTCAACAAATATATTGTAAACAAAAACGTTAAAGAACTAAATATTCAAAAATGAATATTATATATAATAATAATTTGTTCATACTTATTATTTCACCTTGTGTCTTTGTTAATAATAAATTAACACAACATCGACATGGGGCACCCCTTGTTGAGGCTTTACTTTACAACCTGGTAAGAAGCCTGGACCAGACAGTCATGATTATGATGTCACAATTCTGACATCTTTAATAGCTGATTACCGTTATAACAAAACGCCACGAGTCATGACTGTAAGAGAAAAGTACGTCACCAGTTTGAGCTGCAGCAGGAGCACGTAGACGTCGGACATGTCGGCCAGCACCAGCAGGTGAGTGACGGCTGAGAGAAGAGCCCGGGCAGCTCGTACCATGTTCCCCCTCTTGACTGACGAGCAGGGGTCTTCGGCAAACTCGCCAGAGGCCTGACGCATGGCCTCGCCTGTAAAGAAAAGGCACCAGCGTTAGCGTTTCGTCTCAACTCCGATCACCAGTATCAAAGGCGTTACGCCAACCAGGCGTTTCTTTAGCGCCAGGAGAGCAGCTGTGACTATCATGGTGGGTTACACAGTTACTCTTTCCTTTGGTTTAAAGATGCATTATAAGCTCAAACTAAATTCTGTTATGAATCTAAGCTGTTGATGAAGTAAAGATTTCTTTCTAGCCGTCTGTCCGACCAGGCGTAACATCAGAACCACGACTATATTCGTGTCACCTTATCAGAAGTAGAATAACGATCTTCCCAAGTGCATCAAAAACTCAGGACCGTTCTGTTACCTTGACACCGGTTCACGACCGGTGATGGAAAAATACGGACAACTGTTATGTTCATCTAGTTAGTAATCGCACAGATCAAAACGTTCAAGATGACAAAGTCTGAACCAAATAAAAGCACGACTAGAGTAACTTTTTTTAATAATGTAGAATTCAGGTGGTCCTATTTATATTAAGAACAAATGCCATATTGTTTGGACTAAGGCGGATTAAAATTCTAAATATTTTAAATCGAAAGTGCACATTATGTATGATTTCAAGCAAACCACCACCGAGATGTGGAACACACTACTGTTTACCTGAGAGAAACAGGAACGTTCCTTCCCTCAAACGGAATACAATGTTTTTATTATTTACCGATCTAGGAAGGCTTTGAGAGTTCGTTTTTTTTTTTACTACGAATCTTGAGCTTCATCCATTCAGTGATTTTTAATGCACATTAAAAAAACTGGTCGACAGAGAAACCGTGGTTGCTCTAATATGAAATGCATGTAGAGCCAAACTCAATAGAAGGTCCATACGCCTTCAGGGTTTCAACTTGAACCTTTCATGCATTTCAGCAATGACATCTCGGTACTAGTTTTTGAAAGCTGGTTTTATTATTAAGGGGTCTCGTTATTATATAATGGCTCCGATAAGGCTACAATAAATAAAAGTGTACAGCTAGAATCAGGATAATAAAGCGGAAATAAATGCATGTGTTGATGCTTTTCATGAAGCTGGAGATCATGCTGAGAGATGAAAGTAGCCACTCGACTGTATGAAGCCGGAAACAAAAAATCTGTACGGGAAATCGGTTCGTCTTTAGAAAAATGCTGCCATGCTTACGACACGCTAATCCTACAAACATCGTGCTTACAAGTGCACGGATTGACAAAACGGCCATGAAGCTTCTGCGTCGTCGGCTTCCTTTTCCCAGTGAGTGAGCGGTTGAAACGCCACCTGAATGCAAACACTGGGGACTTTAATTGGTTCTTAGGTCACGTATGTTAAAGACCATCTACCCCTGCCGCCGAGCCAAAACAGTAAAAGATGCCAAAAGGATTAAAGCGTACAAAATAAAAATACCGGCCTGATTCATCATCGCCTACTTAAAATTGTAAAGAGTGTCCGTTGAATGTCTTTCCAAATTGATATATTGCACCTCAAGCTCAGGCAAAAGCTTTTACTCTCACAAGAGGAGCTTAGTGGATGTATGTCAGCAATCCATCATACGATCGGGAATAAACTACGAGACCATCGGTCAATCTGACCTTAATGAAAATAGCGACTCTCACGGACTGACAGTACGAGCCTTCACTCGAATATAGCTGTGCCCAGAGTAGGGGATCAAACGTACAGCGGGGGTCCGTCCGTAATAGTCATATGATGCGATTTAAAGTGGTTCCAGGCGCCTTTTTGGCCCTGGTCTTGAAGCACGAAGGGTCAGATCGTACAGCGATGAACGGAAAGAGACGTTCGGCGATAGGTAAGTGAAGATATCGTGGCTATTTAGACACGCTAGTTCTATCTCGTTCTACAGTCTCAGACAGATCGATAAAGCATTAAAGTTTAAGGTAGTAAACATCTTACAGGGTAAAATCCTGGACGCGTTTTACGCCCTCGTTTCAAATCTGAGCCACCGCTGTGCCGCTAAATAACCCTTCTGGCTGGCTGGCTTCTGTGGTTACGTTACTGAACCAAAGGAAGAAAATGAATAGTCGACCCGGAACATTTGTAGTTCCTGTGGTGCGCGATGGCATGTGGCTAAAACACCTAATCAAGCTGCTAAAGAAAGAGTTATATAAACTCTAAACGGAGCATTGGTCATGAGCACATGCTGCTCAGCGTCTAAATGCTACACAGATTAAAGCATCTTTACACTCCAGAGTGTCACGGCAGACCTCTGCCAACTCAATCAGTGCAGACGACTGGATGAGATTCCAGCAAACCATTTAAAAATCATTTGGACGGCACTTCTGAGGGGGACAGAATTAAAACCACAATCAGAAATCCAAAACTTGGAACAAATGGAAAAACGGGTCACTGAGAGGAGTTAAAAATATTCATATGCAATGTAGGTTCAACCTTTATTTCACGGTTTAATATCAACATTCAAACAAATTAACAATGTTTATTAAATTAAGTTTTAAACTGTCTAAACTAATTTCATATAATCAGTTTAAAAACAGTCAATAAGCGACATCAATGTTTAAAAGTTACTTCACTGTTTACATGAATAAACTATGTCAATGTTAATATAAATGTTTATAAATTAATTGATTTTTATAAACATGTTTAATCCAAGTTTGTTAAACATGAACATATTCAAATCAATTTAAATAGGAGATGCAAAACCGTCCATGACATCATCAAATGGATGTCGCCGTGACGCAAAATATTTATTAACGAATACTATTAGTTACATCTTCACAGCAGTATCTAGCTGTGCACAAGAGATTTGTAAACACACAGCTCGAATAATCACGTTCCAGGTAACCAAGACAAATACTCGAGTCGTAACTATTGGCTAAACGTAATTATGAAAAGGAAAGGAAAAGAATTTGGAATTTGGAACAGGATAAACGAAAGTGTGTTCACAAAGAAACTGGCATGAAGCCCAAAGTGCAGCGACGTCGGTCCACGGTCACCCCGAGGCGCTGAGACACACTGCACATTGTATAAATAAAGAACGCCTGGTTCACTTCACATTACAGTCAACACGCTGCTGGAATATTCACGACCAACGGGCCCGCAGGAAACGGAGGTGGCGGTGATGCTGACGATGGTAACCGACTCCATCAGCCTGTCGCTTTGGTGACACACAGGACACCTGTTCAAACCTCTCCAATGCTGAGCTGCTGTTGGGTCCTTGAGTGAGGCCCTTAAACTTACTGCTGAAACTATAAACTGTACCTAAAGCAAGTCACTTTGTATAAAAGCATTTGCTTAATGCTGAAGATGTAAGCGCTGTACAATACGAGATTTGGAAACTTCGTGACACGTTTTACTATGTTTGTGACCTTACGGTCCGCGCTGAACCACAGTACCCACGCTGCATTGCGATAAATAAACAAATAGAAACAATACAAAAGCTGCTTAACAGAACAACCCCAAATAAAATCTTAAAAACGATTTTGATCATTCGCTTGCGACGTTTTTGCGAAAAAACAAACATTAATTTACACAGATTTACATTTCCCGTATTTAGCAGGTACCTTTATCCAACGTGAATTAAACTGACAACGTAACACGTAACACATTGAGCAACTGCTTTAATAGATCATTGGAATTAATTTTATTGCAAATTATTCTACAGCGTTGGATCATTTTTGTATCTGTAACTTTGTATCCTTCACTGCTGTTGATCAAAATAAAAATCGAACTAATTATCAGAAGCCATAAAAATCTGAAGGGCCTAAAAGTGCAAAATATTCCTGATGAATATTATTGTGCAATAACATAAATCACTGTACATAACTAACACCTTGTGTAACACCATGTATATAAATATTTTATACAATCTCAGTAGATCTTTGACTTCCGAACACATTATACTGCTATACAAGCTATGTTCGCTCAACTTTCGCCGCTCATGTCTATATACATCTTGAGCCTATAGCATCTACCTTAGGTCGGCCGCTAATTTTGAAGCCATGACTTGTGCCTGACACATAACACATCACAAAACATCCTCACAACCTTCAGGTCAAGTCGTCATATTGAAACTGCATGAGAAAGAGAAACTCACTTCACAGGTTCAGGTTCTTCAGAATAAAAATCTAATCATAATGACCTTGTTTGCGGACGTCCTCCACGGCGGCGGTGAGCTCCTCTTTGAGGAACTGGCTCTCCTTGGCGATCTTCTCTCCTTTCTCCAGGAAGTTCTGAGTGGCGCTCTCCACGGAGGCGGCCAGGACATGGGCCTTTTTGGAGCGCCCCTTCTTCTTGTTGGATGGACCTTTGTTACTGGAGTTAACCAAGGTGGTGACCTAATTAAAAGAGGAAATAGAAAATGGTTTTGATTTACACAAACTAGAACTGGACCAGAAAAGGAATCGATTTTCTTTTCACATTAATTATGAATTATTTACTTCTTGCATAAGCACAAAAAAAATACAGTCTGAATTATATAAATTAAAAAATGTACATACATTCAAAAACTACTGTTTATTAATTTAAGAACTGTGTAAAAAATAATGTTTTAAACTTAATGTTTAAAAAAATAATGTTTAAACTTAATTTTAGTGAACAAAACCAAGTTTATAAAAATAAACTAGAATCGGTCGATGTTCAATCTGTTTGAACAATTTAAAGATATAAATATGCAATAACATTCAAACTAATTAAACAATGTTTATTAAAAACATGTTTTAAATTGTCTGTTTATGTTCATATAGTCAGTTTAAAAACAATATCTATGAGCGACGTCTATGTTTAAACTTTATATCACTGTTATTCCATGAATAAACCATGTCAATGTTTGTATAAATAAACCGTTTAAACATGTTTTTATAAACTAGCTTATTTGTATAATCAATATTTGTTGAACATGAACATATTCAAATAAAGTTTAAACATACATAAACTGTTTATGAACAGTGCAGTTAAATATATTTTATAAACTGTTTATAAGCTGTAAAGTAAACTATGTTTATTTTGCTATCTACCTCTTTAAGTAGTAAACACTAACAAAACGAAAGAGCTACACACCAGTACCACAGAAGTCACATGTAATTTTCTTTATCTATATAAAACCATTTTATTTACTGAACATCAACATATTTAATAGTTTTTCTTCCAGCTACTCCAAGATGTTCGGTACAAGACCCAAAACATACACGATATTGCAGCATGTGTTGGTGCGTTAGTTACCTGGGTGACGAGGGGCTCCAGCAGCCTTTCCACAGCCAGCGTACGGATCTCCAGGCTCTTGGGATCCCATTTGAAGTTGATGTTGGGAGTATTAATAGCAGTCATGTTCTCAGATGCTGTGGAGAAAGACAAGAACATGTAAAAAAATCACACGACCTAACAGTTTCACAAACTACCAATCAATAAACATGAACATGCTGCAGGTTTTGATGTCGGGAACGTTTGATCTATCGTTCATGAAATGAAAAGAATAAAAAGGCTTTTTTTGTTTGTTTGTTTTTTTTAAACAGCCATATCAGTGAAGCGACGACTAACAAGACAACCTGCCTGATGCTTTCTTTGGTCAGTGTAAATGCCACAACTGTTATTTTGGGCACAACAGACGAACCAAAATTAGCAACATTAATATAATGTTATGAAACCAATTCATCAAAACATGAGAAATCCATTTTGTTTGTAGAACATGTAGTAGATCCAAGATCATGAACTTATCATATTATAATAAAATCCATACATTTGTTTAACCCCATTTTAAAACTTGACCACCAGAGAAAACAAATAACTAAAAAATAACATTTACACTAAAGAAAGAACCGCACGAGACAAAACCAATAACTAAATAATTTGCTACCAGATTTGTTAAACAGTTTGCTTACATCCAACGGCAGGAAACAATCACCAGAAAAGTGAATTCTCGTTTCTGCTTTATTATTTAAATCATGATTGTTTACCACCGGCTGTAGATCTCACAGCTTCTTCACAACCATAAATATTAAGTAATAAAAACTTGAGGACGCCACCTTGTTGGTTAGGTTAAGACCGCTGGCCGAACCCGGCATTATTGTTTTTCACAACTTATTTAATATAGTAGATCATCCTTTAAATATCCCCATAATTGAGACTTTCATTTTATGTTCATATCGCCGAGCCCTAAAAAAGACAATTCGATCCTGCAGGACTCCAGGTTCCCACCTATTTTCTAGTTTAAAGTACTATCTACGTTCGCTCTATTTAACGTACCCATTAAAAACCTGGGAACACAGACGGGTGAGCACAATATTATGTGGTCGCCAGGGACCAAAAATAGAATTAACTGTGCTTAAATTGTAATTGCATCACACAATCATTTTATTTAATTTGCGTTTTAATTCATTTTATTTATTCTAAATGTATTTACTATTGGGGTGACGCAAGGCTCAGGTTCACCCACTTGGGGATAAATAAATAAAATGTATTAATAAAAATGAGGCTCGAATGTTTTTCCTCCACCCAGTGAAGACAGAACTGTTGAATCTGGATCCTCCCGAGGTTTCATCTGCAATATTAAAAAGGGGTTTCGGGCTCACAGTCACCCTCGACTTGCTTAGTAGGTTATGGCTCGAAATCGCAATACTAATAAGACCAGATTAGGTAAGGTTCATGACCCCATACAATAATAATGACTTACTGCTTGTTCAAGCCACATAAGAATCAATGTGATGGACAAAACTGACCAGGAAAGAGCAACACAACAGAACAAACAGGAACGTGTTCTGATTTAATACTTATCTTAATAAACTGGTTTATTTACAGATCTAAAAATACCAAGCAAGCAATTATGAACGTGCCAAATATCCCAAAGTGAGATAAAGGACAGCGGGAATCACCCCAAATGAAGATGCAGTGTAGTCAATATCCATGAGACTCCACGCAAGCCATTTTCAGCGTATCTGGACTCACAGGGACGAGGGAATAAGGACAGCAAAAGCCACCACGAAATGAAGACACAGTGCGGTCCATAACCATAAGAGATTTCATAAAAATTACAGCCTGAACGCTGTGGAATGGCTCTAATGACGTTCATTCTCGATGACCTTCACTGGCCGAGGTTTTGATTTTCCCGGCGGCATGCTGACAGGGGCAGTATTGATCGGTCACTGCGTATCGAGGAAGTGTGACAAAGGAATATTCCCCAGGCTTTAAGAGCTGATGGGGGAGTCCAAAATTGTCAGCTCGGCAAAATGCACCCTAAGTAGCTAAAGCAAGAACGCTAACAGTCAAAAGTTTTTTGTAGCAAAGTAACAAACAGGATCTTATTTTGAATACCATTTTATTATTTAAAAATAACCATCATATACCGTCTGCGGCTGTTATCGGTCACTAAATCAGACTGACTGACCACGTTACTGAAGGGGCAAGATTATATGGCAGATGCCCTTCGGGACATAACCCTTAGCATGTATCCCAGTTTGTGTGAGTTAATGGCCAGGTGCAGAAGCACGTTTTCGAATCATAGAAAAAAAGACCACAAGGGGGAGCCGTGTCCTGACAGTTCAAGAACTTAGCATGTGACTGGAAAGTTGATGGTTCGATTCGGGGAGCCGACCGGTCGCAACTTAATTGCCCTTGAGCAAAGCACCGAAACTAGTAACCGCTTCCTGATTGACCAAGACATGGACTGACAGTTTATAAGGCACATGTGCTCATTACTGCCCCCTGGTGTGTGTTCACTACATTTTCTTCTTAAACTAGTGGGGTGCGTCCCAGTGCACTATTAGTGTGGCGACACACCGGACTCCAGGGGAACATATCAAACTATTTGAGATTTATAAGTCAGTTGATGTTTATAATTCAAATAAAGAATAAATTGTTTTTATTAGCAAATTGCACACATTTTGATACACTTTAACGTTAGTTTTTAGTCTGGAACAGAAAAGATTTAGTTATTCTTCAATGTGAAACGATCTATATGACTTTTTCGTGTTCCTTAATGAAAGATACAACGCTATGCAGATACGACGTGCACCTATAACTAAGATTTACTAAGACAATTGTTTCTATTCATAGTGGTGGCGAGTGAGTGGAATGGGGGAGGGGGGGTGACGAGAGGTTTTCTAGCTCCCCCGGGGGGCAAACAATAACCGAAAAGCACTGCACTACACAAATACAGTCAGTCCGGTGTTTGATCCCTGGAAAAGCCAGTTCTCCTGGTGACTCCTGGGTTTCCTCCGGGTACTTCGGTTTCCTCCCAGAGTACAAAGACATGTCTGGTTAATTATTGATACTGAAGAGTGTGTGTGTGTGTGTGTGTGTGTGTGTGTGTGTGTGTGTGTGTGTGTGTGTGTGTGTGTGTGTGTGT
>JAOTRQ010000006.1:3847060-3858271 GCA_028565875.1 Hoplisoma paleatum | reverse complement strand
AAGACCAGCTCTCCCATGATGGCTATAGAGAGCGGTGCAGGAGTCAGATATTCCTCCCAGTTTGCATAAGGTTGCATTTCGTTTGATTTCTCATCTCCTCGGCCGTGGTAAGGCTTTGGGTTTTCTTTGCAATTTGAGAATCCATTATTTCAAATGTTCCTGTTGAAACAAAACAAAATTATGTGTAAAAGGTTATGGTTTACGGATCACTTCTGTATTTGGAAATTAGTCAAATGCTGAACATGTAAATGTTTTCTGGTTACATCACATATATTTAAACATATTATGATCTGGAAGCATAAGAAAATCATGATTGAATATTTTTTATCATTTTTTTATCATTTCAAGCACAAAGAGGATAATCTCAAGAAGTCAATTTGGGTGATAATTCTTACAAACGTACCCTATGCTATTACCAGTTATTATCAGTCAGGCCCAACAGTGGTAATTTGGTGATAATGGGGCAACAGATGACCCCCCCCCCCTCCCCGCAACCAGCCAGCTCATTGTTTTTAAATACTGTAAAGTACTGTATTACATATGCATTGTTAATTGTTCTGTGTTATTGCATATACATGTTCTGCAGATGTGCACTTTATGTTGTGTTTGTGTAGTTTATTATTATATCACCTTGGTCCTGAAAGAACGTTGTTTCATTTCACTGTGTTCTATACACCACTGTAAACGCTTGAAAAGAAAAGAAAACCACTTGAACTTGAACAATGACTATGTGAAGTTTCGTGAAGTTGGCAAATATTTGCTGTTGAAATGTGATTGCCTATCTGGCTGCCATTTTGGCAACGTATCCAATGGCCTGGTACCTGTATGTAACCTGGCTTAAGTGTATGTACACCAAATTTCATATTTTTAGCTCATTCGGTTCTGGAGTTATTAAGACGTCCAATGTAACGGACAGATACTGACAAACTTGAACTGTTAAGTTAACTGATTTGTTCAGACTAAGTAAGACAAATACTATATTACTATAAAAATAATGCCAGTATAACCTAATATATAATATTTATAGTTTTGCATGGTTCACTCATGTATGGTTCTCATACTGAATAAGTGTTATAGTCCATGTAGGGAAAAAAGAACATAAAAAACAAAGAGTACTAAAATAAAAACTTTTCCTTTTCAAAGGACAAAAAACAATGTTTGCTTACATGAAGATACGCAGCCGTCAGCAGCCCAAAATAATAACACTGACTCTATTAAACTGACACCAGCATTGAAATATAGAAGATATTTAATATTTAAACATCACAAGGTGAATCCAGAACATCTATTAAAGTGTACCGTCACTTATTCACTAAAACACTAATATACTCATTACAATCTATATGTAAGTAGTATGTATATAATGTTTATTATGATTTATTTTTCATATTTATATAGATAATATTTATATGCAGCAACCCAGCAGAATCTCACAATCACATCCATGTTCCTATATCCATTATCTCCATCCATTATTCACTATAATTCCAGATTGAAATCCTTTTATATCTTCCATTCGAGATAAAATTCACTTTTTAAAAATACTGCAATTCGCGTTGACCATCAATAAACATATTTAACGGTGTTTATTCAACTAAAATAACACCAAATGTAATAACACCAAATAAAATAATAACCAATGTCAGAGGAAAGAAACAAACATGAACAGATCTTGTTTTAAATACACCGACAACTTCGACACGGGCATCACTCTTAGCATTCGCCATGCTTGCCTGTGTTTTTATGACATCATCATGATGTCATCACGACATGGCGGACTCTAGAACGGCGTTAAGGCAACAATAAAAAGGGGCGTTAAGGCTCACGCGAGTTAAGTTCACAATTAAGTTCAACATTAGAAAAATGATTCGTTCAGTTCAATGTTCACAATAAAATAAGAAATATATACAAATATGGTTGTGCAGCTATTGTAGTGTTTACGATTTGGTGTTTATTGGTACTATTATTTAGTTTTACACTTTATTTGTTGCATTAATTAATTTCCCAGCTTATTCAAATGTATTAGATAAATGATTAGCTTAATTTTTGTTTGTTAAACTGCATTTTTTGTCTATTATAGGGGACAAAATCTGCCTTTCTGTTACAATGGAATGACGTCAGGGTGCACTTAACATTCTTTTACACAACAATATAATAGAAAATATTGTGTGAAAGTGTTACGTGTGTATGTGCACATTGTCTTCATACAGGATGAGGCCTGTTACAGACGTTACCACGATCATTCCATTACAAATCTAAACTTACACCCCTGCGGCTGTGATGTCATTCAGTCAGAATCTGTTCAACTCGTACCAGTTAAACTGCTTAAACGTGGTTTATAACCACTTATAACCAGTCTTATCTTGTCTCTGTTCCAACAACGTTTCTTCAGTTCAATAAACATTAAAGACATTTAAGAACTCAGTGTTGAGTTTTATTCCATAATATATTTCATTCATTTAACAGACCACTCATTCAAGGACCGAGTTATTATATCTAATAATATAAATCTCACAATTACTGTGTGAATCTACTTTGTGTGTATTTTTTATTGCTGTAACACAATTTAACACGTCTTTAATATTTGGGGGGATTAATGAAATCTGTCTGTTGGTCTATCAGTTTATTTACAGATCATGTTTCTCTATCTAACCATATAAAAAGTGTCCCAACTTTTATTGAAACAAATTCTGTACACATGCTTATGGAATTATTTGCTTTGTATTTATTTATTTTAGACTAATATATTAACATCAGTATTTGGGGGGAAAAGATTCCTTTAAACAAACAGTTTTGTGCATTTACAAGTTCATATTATGTCTGTAACTATAACTGATGTGAACGCTGTTGACTCTGATTTCTTTTATTTTATTTATTTACGTTCATATTTGTTGTTTAACTTTAATATTCATTCCTTGTCGAATAAGTTTCAGTGAACAAACGACGTTTCAGGGGCGGCGCTGTCGCCTCACAGCAAGAAGTCTCAGGTTCGATTCCCAGGGCTTTCTGTGCAGAATTTGTATGTTCTCCCCGTGTCTGTGTGGGTTTAACTCTGGGCGCGCTGGTTTCCTTGCACAGTCCAAAAACATGCAGGTGGGGCAAGTTGTAGATACAAAATTGTCCATGACTGATGTTTGACGATGACGTTAAAAAATAAACATAAATTATGTTTCAGTAAAAGTTGCGTAAGTGAAACTTCTGTAACCAATAGTAACATTTTTTTAATTACTTAAATAAACACTTCAATATGTTTTTTATGGTCTGGAAAAAAAAGAAAATTCCAATATGGCCACCATAAATAAAAAAAAAATACAAAAAGAGGATCATCAAATGGAATATATAGAAGGATGTAAAAATGAAATCATTTTGAGAACATCACCGACGAGCAACGATTAAAAAATTGTGACAAACAAAACAAGCTATTTCTTTCTCTCTCTCTCTCTCTCTCTCTCTGATGCTTCTCTATATTGTTAAATACGTGTTCTGGATTCACCACGTGGTGTTTAAGTAGTAATATTCTCAATTTGGTGTTTTATTCTGGTGTTTTGTATTTGATTGTTTTGGGAATATCAGTGATTTTGTTCTGCTTCCGATGGAAAAAAACCCCTGATGAACTTTGAACTTGTTCATTTAGAATGTGAACTGGTATTGCAAACAAATACAAAAATGTTTGTAGACTTTCCTCCAACTATCAGGTATCAGACTATCATGTTCTGCCCAGTAGAGGCTCTTAAAACATTCCCCACACACTTGTGTACATGAAATGTCTCCATCTGCTGGATCAAACGAATATTACATATCGTTTGCCATTAAGGATTATAAATGAATATTAGGACCATGTAAATAATCAAGGCAACTCAGTCTGAGGAGAGTCCGGGGGCTGTTAGAAATAACATCAGATGAAGTACAATGGTGACATCTACTGGGGAAAGATGGAAAGTCTGCAAAATTGCCGGATCATACTAGTCCCCGGTTCAATACACTGAAAAAGGGATCATCTTGGGCTTCCTTTGTGGAGTTTGAAATTTCCTCTAATATCTGTGGGGTTTTCCTCTGGGTACTCCGGTTTCACACACACACATATCAACATATGACAACATATGAATGTGACGAACCTTGATTTGATTTAGAGATAAAATGCTCATCATTGCTGGATCAAAGAAATCATTTCTTTATTAAATGTTTAAATTCGTTCTGATTAGATCAGATTCAAACATCTTTAGGCATAAATTATATTAAATATAACGACTCTTTATTTTTTCCCCTTCACACTTTGAATCTAAAACCGAAGCAAAGTTAATAATCATGTTTAGAAATACAAACCGGTGTAGCACCTTACTGCTGATGGCAAATAATAAAAACATTTCCTTATCTAATCTTGTAAGGTCATTAAAATCTTAACATATTCTGCTCGGATGTTTCCATGTTCAGTAACCACAGTTACACACTGGAACGAAAAAGCAACAGTTTTACACAATGAATTCTGTAAATACTGTAAAACATCGACTCCTAAAGACACTGAAAAGGATAAAGTTGTGATGTCACTAGATCAAGATGTTTTTTATTGTCCACAATTCACCTCTTTGTATACAAGACGGAACATAAAACCTAAACCTGGGGACCTTTTTAGGCTTTGAAAAACACCACAACTGACCGTCAAACACCGCAGTGAGCACACAGTGACCCAACGTGTTCAGGTTTGAGCATTTTGTGATCAGCGCCGACACTGATACTCAACAGTTCATCGCTAATATGCACAAACGTTATTTATGTACTGTACAAAAACCAAAATGTGAAATAAAATACTGAGAAAGAAACACTTTCTATTTGTAAATGAGACCCAATGAACTGGTGGTTACAACGATCATTTTCACCAAAGCTAAATTGAGCTAAACTGAGACGTTGCCGTCATTGGTATTCGTAAGTAATAAAAAGGTTGAAGAACTTGAATCTAATCTGGCAAAATTGTTCACTAGTAAATCTTGTAGAACTATTAAGTGGTCTATACAAAAAGAAATAAAATATCTTGCTAAACTTTACATCCTTTGTTAAACTTTGAGTTAATATTATTGGAAGCTGGAAGCTGAAACTTCAGGGCTACGTACGGAACAGACATGATGGACGTTTTCATTTTACTGACATTATGGTGGGTAATGAATAATAACTCCCGGTTTCTCGTCTCTAAGACAGAACATGTCGTCCATTATTATTCTGTACGGAATAAAACTGAAATATTTACGCTCACACACGACACTGGTGCTAGCAAAGATGTGCACGTTTACAGTAGCGCAACTCATTTAAAGCCAAAGTTCACCAAAACTACTTTTACTTCAGTTGTTCAGCCATAAAAATGTCGTACACGTAAATGAGGAGTACACGAGGTTGTAAATAAAGTCGTCGCTCCCTGTAGATGTCGGTGCCTCGATTCTTACAAAGTTCGTTCACGATCCAACATTTAAAATAATTTGTGGTTCAATATCGATCAGCTAAAATCCACGACGACTAAAATAAAAAACTGAACACAAAAGTAACAAAACCCTCAGAATATTGATGCCCCCTGGTGCTGTGGCGGTGAATTACTTGGTGGTGCAAAAGACTGAGCTAAACAGCATCGTCGTTTTCCTTTTATAGTTTTGCATCGGAGTTTACGCAGAAGCACAAGTCGGCCTTTGCAAACACTAATGAACACACACTAGGGGGCAGCAAAGAGCACAAATGATCAAAGTGGTAGAAAGCTCTATTTTAGCCACCGTACTCTGTTAGTAGTTAAGAGAAGTTCTATAATCATCAGACGATGGCGGTTTATCAAACAGCAGTGTTATTGTTAATTAAAGTGGCTATTTATGAAATAAACTATTAACAAGTAAATTTTTAACAATATCATTAGATTTTAAATAGTTTAATTATTTGTAATGTTTTTTTAATTGTGACTCATGAATGTTGACAATAAAAATGTCCTATAACGTGACTTGTTCTCAGGTTATTTCTCAGGTTATTCAAGCTTTACAATAATCACGGGTAATTATGAACTAGAACATCTTTAAAATACATTTTAATAGCTAAACATTTAAGTTTAAAGACGATAGAATGAAACTGGCGTTCGCAGTGACTTTAGATGAGCAACACGCTCATAAAATATATCCATCATAATTCACTCCATTCACACCTTGGCCAGTGCACACACACTCATACACACACACACCTATAGGGCAATATAGACCAATAAAGTTGTAGCCTGTAGATGGTAAACATACATGTTCCAGACCGGCTTGCCGGGGGATTGAACCCAGAACCTTTGCACTGTGAAGTGACGGTGTCGCCTTTATAAATCATTCACACAAAACACATTTTGTAAAGTGTTGGGTTGGAATAGTGATAGTATCCATGATGCTCACCATTAAACCCAAACAGTCGAGAGTAGCAGCCGTGATTACACCATCACGTGTAGTTAGAATTTTATCAACTGAAAGTGATTCGAGTGGAAATTAAGGTGGGTTTGAAAACTTAATGAGCTGCTTCGCTGTCTTGATGTCTTCATAAGCAGCTGTATAAGGAGATCGGGTTCTAAAAAATCCTCGCCTTGAAGCGATTATATGACTTTTCACTGCTAGGCTAACACAGTTAGCATCATGCCATTCGAAACAATGGGACGAGGTGGCACAAGCGCCAAGATCTCAAATGACGTCTCTCTAAAAGTTTAGATAAGTACAACTCATTAATCGTTTCTGTGTGAGAGCGGCGTCCTATTCCACCCCGTTTTTTAATGAAACCGTTCCCTATGTAGGCATGAAGACAGCATGGCAGCTCCCTCGCTTCTCCAACACATCCCAGTGATCATTCAGATGCTTTATTCTGGTGTTTTCTTTCTATTCTGTAACGACCGTCTTTAAGAGGATTAAGGAGAAATAAACCAGGTTCCACTGAAGCCTGCTCACAGGTTTGTTGGCACCACTAGGGGTCCCCAGCAGCAGCTTGACCACAAACATTTCTACAAAAATAAACTAACCCTTACAAGCTTTATTAAGGGTTAATACATGTGTAAGTCATATCGCAGCTTTTGCCTCTTTCCTTTTACAATCAGCAAAAACTGCAAAGTGAGAAACACCAACACGCCCCCGAGTGATCGAACCCTGGCTGCGGGAAGTGGAATGAAAGAATGCCGACTTGAACTCTTCCTACTTAAAACAGGGAAAAACGAGGCAAGAGCTTTCTTCAATCGTGCAGCACGAGCGCTAATAATTCCATTTCGAATACAGACGGGTCTCTGAAACAGCAGTGAACTCAGCCCTTGGAGAAGAAAAGAATCTGCACAAGTATAAAGGAGAAGGGATGTAACGATTCAGCAAGAATCGATACGGATCATTTACATGTGTAACATTTAGCGTGTATGTTTTAATGCTATAATGAATTAAAGCTATCAGTCACTTGGCAGCGGTGAACCGCCAAACGTTTACTAGTGAATCACTTTAACCACGGATCGAGTCACTTGGATGAATCGATATTTCACAATAAACAGCAGAGGGCGCTGATGCTATGAATAAAAAAAATGAATCTAGTATTTTTGGTTTGGTTTACAACAGATCATTCATTTTATGTCTGAACATTTTCCAAACAAGAAATCATAAAATATTTCTCGAGTAGAGTTAATAATCACTTGAGAAAATTAATATCATGGGTAGAGTGCATCGTTACATCCCTAAACAATAGCAAACAAAAAAATACTAAACTTCCCTGATCTGTATAATTAAGACGCTTTGTTATTTAACTTATTAATTTAGCTCCCGCCCCTAATCAATCAGCGTTCGAGTCGGTGTCGTCGTTGATGTAATCTTCTTCTAAAGACGTCTCGGTGTTCCTGGCGACCCACTCGTCCTCGTCGTACTCTATACTGTCGTTATCTTCGATCGGCTGGTCGTCAGGCTCGGCGCCCCCCTCTGCTCCCTCCCCGTCCGGTTCGGGCTCCGCTGGTTCGTCGCCTGCGGCGTTGTTGTTGGAGAACGGTGCTCGGCGGGGCGACTCGTCCTCGGCGTAGACCCTCTGGTGGCACATGGGGCAGGTGTCCTGGATGTAAAGCCACTTGCGCAGGCAGAGCGCGTGGAAGTAATGGTGGCACGGCGTGACGCGAGCCGCCGCCACGAATTCCTGGTAGCAGATGGCGCACACGTCCTCCACGCCCCGTAGCTCGCCGCCCGTCACCTCTGGTAGCTGGTGGATCCGGCGTACGGCGGCCCGTCGCTTGGCGAACGTCCGCCAGCCGCTCTTGGCCTGTAGGTAGATGTTGAAGTAAGCGTGGAGGCACATCATGCAGGCACGGATCTTGCTCCCGGACTCGAATGCCATGGTGTAGGCGCCGTTCCCGAACATCACGATCCCGAAGACGAACTCCACCACGTTCCCGGCGGAGCGTACGTAGTACACGTAGTCGTCCAACTTCTCCCAGAGCGCGCCGTAGTGACCGTCCACCATGAAGAGCACGTAGACCGTCAGTGACACCAAGACCTTCAAACATAGCTCCACGCAGAACGCGGTCACAGCAAACAGCCACGTGTTCAGGGCGTAGCGTTGCCACAACACAATGCTCAGGATGATGGGTAACGTGAGGAGCGCCAGGGAGACCAGAAGCGCCGGGGCGTGACGGCGAAACGACCGGACGTGCGAGGCGCTCAGGGCCATCAGGACAGGCTCGGTCATACCATGTACGAAGTGTAGGACGGCGGTCAGGAGCAGGCACATGTTCCGGCTCAGGCGTACCAGCCGCTCGACGGGTTCAAGGCCGCTCAGGCCGGTCTGTAGGGCCAGGATAAAAAAGAGAACAGGTGCTACAAATCCCAGACGCCGATCCTCCTCATCTTCGGCTGACCCGATGAATAGGAGCACCCCCAGACCTAGATAATGTGCCGCGGAGGAGATGACGGCGCTCATCCCCAACACTGTGAGTGTCGAATCACATCCGCTGATGATCAAGCTGCTGCACAGATCCCAAAAAACATCCCACGTGATGTAGAACCCGTCGCCCCCGGTCTCCTCCATATGGGCAACTCTTACAGCGTATAACAGAACCACAGCCTGAGCCAGAACACGCGTGATCCAGAACACGCGGAGCACATCCGGCACCCGTATCCTCTTCCAGGTGTCCTCCAGGAGCAGCTGTAATCCGTAAATGCGGTACATATGTCTCACCAGGAGGTACACATAGCGGCACGAGTAGTACAGCCCCCTGAGCCGGATCAGCAAGCACACCGCGGTGTTCAGACCCAACAGGAAACCCGAGATCACGCCCAACGCTCGCCGGACGTCCGGCGGTAAATGTATTAAAAATCCGATCACAGGAAACAAGACATCAAGCATGACGAGTCCCGAGTACGGAGCCTTTATGTCCAGCAGGAACACGTAGCCGGTGGCTAACACCAGCTGCAGAGCCACCAGGGCTAACCAGAGTGCGGGTCTAGTACGCGGGAGCAACCCCAAATCCGGCGCCCCCTCGTGGTGGATGTCTGCAATGTGATAGTTCACGAGAACGGACGTTAAGCAAAGCAAGACTCCGAAGAACAGACTGTAGAACCTGAACAGGGATTTCTGAGAAAGCACCAGGACGATGCTGCACCCAATAATACCTGCAACACACAAAAGAATTGCATTTATCAAATCGGTCGGTCAGTTAGTGGGTGACTGTTGACCACAAGGTGTCTGGTGTTGTGTAACTGGATGTTGGTTGGTGAATTAGACAGTTCTTATACCCCTGTATGAGAATGTCACACTTCTTTTAAACAGTTCTTTAACATAGTTCTTTTTGTATGTGACTAACAGTTCTTACACACCTGAATCGGACTAGAACAGTTCTTATATATGAGTATCAAACTGTAACAGTTCTTATACGGCTGTATTTGACTGCTAGAGTTCTTAAAGTTCATACACCTATATGATACTATAAAAGTAAGAGTTCTTATACACTTGTATCAGACTGTAACAGTTCTTACACACATGAATCAGACGGTAAGAGTTCTTATACACCTGTATCAGACCGTATGAGTTCTTATACACCTGTATCAGACTGTAAGAGTTCTTATACACCTGTATGAGACTGTAAGAGTTCTTATACACCTGTATGAGACTGTAAGAGTTCTTATACACCTGTATCAGACTGTAAGAGTTCTTATACACCTGTATCAGACTGTAAGAGTTCTTATACACCTGTACCAGACTGTAAGAGTTCTTATACACCTGTATCAGACTGTAAGAGTTCTTATACGTCTGTACCAGACTGTAAGAGTTCTTATACACCTGTATCAGACTGTAAGAGTTCTTACACCGCTGTAGAGAAGTTCTTACCGCTGGCTCGGAGCAGGATATGGGCGGCGGTATGATAACACACCGGGACCGGATCACTCGGTTCACACACTGAGTTACAGATGGAGTCGATGATAAAAACACACGGGACCCGGAGCGCCACGTCCATCACCGCCAGCGCCTGCTGACTCATGCGGCCGCTGGTCGTCGCCATCGCGGCCACCCAGCACAGCCTCCACCGCTCCGGCTGCTAACGACAGGAGATCCGCCGAGGCCTTGTTTACCTCATCCAGCACCAGCTGCCCTCCGCCATCTTTACGTTCTCGCCTGTTGCTACGCGAAGAACGCGGAAGTGAAGTGCAGGACTTGCGCAGAAACTGCGCATGCGCAGACGACGAACTCGGGTCAAACAGGACGTCATAACCAAAAAGACACAAATTATTATTTAGAAATATTATAATATTCGTCGTGTAACTCGTACCCTTGTAGTGCGGTTAAACCTTCTCAAAAAGGTGTATTTTATTAAAGTAAACGAGAATTTAATTAATAAACGTATAAACTTGAATGAACTGGGTAACCAGGGTATTCCTGATTTGCACCAGATGTTTTATGACGTAACAGGACCCTCCGCAACCATGACCAAGTTGAAACATTTCAAATGTGTTGGGCCCTTGAACGAGGCCCTTAAATCTCAATTGACTATATGGTGAAAATGTACTGCAAGTCGGAAATGTAAAAAAACATCTCAAAGCTTTTCTGTCTGTGAGGAAGTTCAGCCTCACAGTCAAGTACCAGAGACCAGGATCAATTCCAGGCACCATGGCAACATGGTATAAACAGACTAGGACTGTCCACAACCAAGGATTTTGTTGGTCGACCAGTGGTCATCATTTACTCCAACTAATCGACTAATAGTCGACTAAA
>JAOTRQ010000006.1:3824175-3834189 GCA_028565875.1 Hoplisoma paleatum | reverse complement strand
TTGGAGTTCCGATGCAAAGGATGCCGGGAAATGTAGTCAGGATAGCGAATACAAAGGTTCCGGCTCCAAAATGCGATAAAAATTTTAGCGCGTTAAAATATTTGTAATTAATTCATCGAAATTAACGCGTTAAAGTCCCGGCCCTAATAAAAACATAATCTTTCCGGATTATATAAATTTACTAGTGCTATAGTCGTGCTTTGCTACAGTGGAGAAGTTCATATAGATGTTGAGTAAGTACTGCCTCTGGAGTTTATAAGTTAGAGAATTAGTGATTAGTCAGTGAGTGAGTGTAGCATTTATATATACACTTGTAATGTACGATGTATAATTGAAAGGTTGGCACGTAATGTCCTGCTTGAATTTACAGTTGTATACAGGATACATTTGTATACATTAGTATACATTGTATACATTAGTAATTTCCCTCTGGGATCAATAAAGTATTTCTGATTGTGAAAGGTCATTGTGAAAGGTGTGTGGTTATTGTGGGGTCACTAACATCTCTTGCCAGCTTGGTCAAGTTTATAGTTCTAACTGCATATTGGTTGCAAATGTAGTTGCAAAACATTATCCTGGAGCTATGTACCTTATTTACTGTCTTGGTTGGTCTCTTCCTAAGCGGACCACTTCCTGTTCTGCTAAAATAACTTCCAGAAAGGCTAAACAAAAACAAAACCAACAAAATTCAGTTACTAGCACCCACATTGTTCTTGCTAAGCAACACACTATACATCATACATACCTAACTGTTCCTCCACTCACAGTACTCTTCATGCTGTCAAGGCGTCGTAGTTTAGCTAGTTTTCGACTCCAGCGTTCAAGCTCATTGATGCGAGTCTCCAAGTTATCAGTCAGCTTACACAGCTCCTTTACTGCACCAACATTCTCCATAAAGATCCGCTCCTATAGGTATAAAACATTTACAAAAATCACAAAACAACAGAAACAGTGTAGCTGGAGAGTCACGCTTTTATAATCAAGCTAACAAGAGATTTTAGCGACGTCGTCCTAACAAAAGACCCTTCAAAGTGAAAGACCTTTCTTATATACCACTGTAAATTCCTATCCTGGACTGTTTTCCAGTCTAATACTGGAATCAGACCACTCACAAATCTGATCAGGATTAAGATATTGTTGTAAATGGAATCAAAATAAAGTGAGGCTTTTCAGACATCACCCCAGCAAATCAATGCCATTGGAAGATAAACAAAACGAATGATCTAAATATAAGCATTATTAGTCTTATATCTGGAGAGGAATTATAAAAGATTAATTTCTATAAAACTATATGCTCAGAATGTTTAGTACTTTTTGTATGTTCTTGAATGCAGCAGGTAAACTAACACAAATAAAGTCAAAACATTTTGGTCTCTATGCTAACTTTAAAAAATAAAAAAGATTTTACATAAATTGTAAAAAAAGCAATAACAGATAACTATTACAATAAAAGTTATACAATCTGTGTGAGCCGGCGTTTAGTCTTATGATTTGTTAAAATTCAATTAATACGCATTTATATTACAAAAATAGTCTAATATACTAAACTAAATGTATATGTTTTCTTTTCTATCATTACTTATATCACATACCTGATTTCAGAGTGTAAATGTAAATACTAACATGAGTTCGTGTTTACTTGCCTTGTTCACTACCAATAAATTAGGAATGGTCTCTCCATTGGCACACACAATGTCTCCACCCTCCTTCACAGCTTCTGGAAGAATCTGCTGGACCTCCTGGGCTATCACCCCTAGTACACAAATACAAAATCAGCATACGTTTGAAATTCAATACATTCAAGATACCCCAGGTTGTCTTAGTCGAACAACAATCAGTGGTGTAACCAGTGTAAACCTATTTAGCCTTTATAACTTGTAGATGATTACCAGTTTCTGCAGTGTTCTCAATGCCCACAGTAGCAGCAAACTCTGGCTTGTACTGGTACTGCACTAACCGCATCTGTGAGATCCGCTTCAGGTTATCTGTGGTGTCCACCTACACCAATACATGAGTCATTCAGATAGACACAAGGCATTCAAAGATAGAACTATAGACTTGTGAAAGTAACATTTTACAGAAACAAACACACCTCCTTTACATTTTCCTTTGCACGGATATCAGACGGTTGTACAAGCAACCCCATGACCTTGACATTGCCATGAACAACCAGAGCCTCATCAGGTCTATCGGTGTTGATCCCCACTCGGCCATGGTGGTACACTGAATCGGGCATCTGACCCCTCTGCCATAAGACCTCACTGTCACTTTCAAACTGACCAGGATTAGATGCCTACCACAGGAAATATGAATTAGAGTAAATTAGAGTCGCTCTTTCCCAAAATATATGTAGCATCTAAAGAAATTAAATAAATTCAGCATACGGCACTATTGCTTTCATGTGGAAGGATGAAGCAAATGCTCTGAAAAAAAATGTAAACCAAATACTGGGGATGTAATGATTCAGCAAGAATCAGTGATTCCTTTAGCTCTTTCTCCCATAAAGATGATGAGTTTTGACAATCTTCCTGTAGCCATAAAGACTAGCTTTGACAACCCGTAGAACAGGTTCTTGTGAAACCCTTTTTATAAAATGTATACGTCTTCAGAGAGTTGTGTTATATCTGACCAAACTATGATTATAAAAGTAACTTATAATCACTAGTGGAGGTTTGGTTTCTTTTATGAAAAAACAGTACGTTGAATAGGTAACACTACTACCATATAGACATTCTAGGGTAAAAAGGTTAGGATTAACCAATATACATGTATCTTATCGGCAATTATATCGCATTGTGAGTATATCGTTCCATCCCAACCAAATACTTCATAAGATGTCCAGCATGTATTCAGTAATTTGATTTAAATACTTTGAAAACATTGATTATATTCTGATAGCAATAAATTATTTCTCACTATTTTTGCTAGGAAATTTGCAACTATACTGCTATATTTGGGTTAAAAGTGACATACAAGCTACAGCCAGCACATAGAATAGAAATATATGAAAAATATGATT
This sequence comes from Hoplisoma paleatum, assembly GCA_028565875.1. Lineage (NCBI taxonomy): Eukaryota > Metazoa > Chordata > Actinopteri > Siluriformes > Callichthyidae > Hoplisoma > Hoplisoma paleatum. The sequence continues at coordinate 3,831,170 of JAOTRQ010000006.1, read as the reverse complement.
ATTCAATATTTGTAATAATATTTTATATTATTTTATATATATTTTATATTATATTATTATTACAACTGATATATGAAAATGTTTACAGATTGAATTCATTTCTTATTCTTTAAGAATAAGTAACTAAGCACTAGATATCAGCTGTGAGCTGTTATTAATGTTCAGATGTGTAACAGTAGGTTTGACTCGCTGAGTCTGTTCTGTAAAAAAGGCATTTTAAAAATCCGAATGCATAAAGCTGCTGTTGTGTGTTTGGAGTTTTGATATTCGTTCTTATTCTAGTTGCTTCTGTTAGGGGTTGCTACAGTCACTTATGATCTGCATTATTGATCTGACATAGTTTTTATGCCAGACGCCCTTCCTGCCACAACTTTCCAAGATAATTGCTGCCCAAAACACATTTAACTTGCATGATTTGTTTGCTATACATCTAATAGATGGTAAAACTATTTAATATCAATCAAATTTAAGTTCATAATAGCAAAAATGAGATGTTTTTGAAAAGTTACGATTGAACTGTTTTACAAATATTATTTTTTTAAATACATGTTTCATGTATTTCAGTCTTAAATGAAGATAGATGTATAGTGGATGCAAAAGATTATTCAAAATTCGTCAGGGATCAGGTGATTGACAGTCAATGATTTGAGGAGGTTGGTCAGACAGACAGCCAGACTGACAGAGGTTACCCTGACGATGATCCTCTCAGACACTTGAGCCGCCAGCGTGTAGCTCTGACTGTGGGCCTGAGCCTGGAGCGCTACCACCAACATGAAGTACCTACAAAAACAAATATCTGCTTAGTGAAACACTGACAAAGATCAGTAATCAGTAATAAACGAAGCTGTAGCCTGGTAGTTAAAAGTACTGTGCTTCTGGTAGGAAAGTTACTAGTTCCAACGACTAACTGCTCCCTGAGCACTGTGCTCGCTGCTGCCTCCTAGTGTGTTCACTAGTAATGTGTGTTTCATATCAGGGATTGTATTAAATGCAGAATGAATAATTCATGTACGTAAAAGCACAGTAGTGACAAAATATTCTAAATATAAATGATAAATAATTCGAGTTTTATAAAATATTTAATAATTTATCCAGCTCCGTTCATGTAAAGTTCATCAAACATCCTAGCACTAATCTGTGTAGTGCTGATGATAAAGGGACAAATGTCTGTGTTTAATACCTTTGGTCAGGATTCGGCTTGCCCTTCTTCCTCATATTATTGGCAGTAGTCTCACTGAAGTGCAGTCGACCCACTGTTACTTTAGTTACCTGTTCTGAGGGCAAGGTAACCCTAGAGAAATAAACAACAGCACTTCATGATTCTGTTTTAATGAACAGAGAAAAATGTTTTACTGATATGTAATTATGGGTGAATTTTTAAGTAAGTGAAAGTTTTTACAAGATATACTTAAGTGTTAAGTGTGGTACAGAAATTATAAACTCACAGTACAGGTTTAAATGGTCTCTTGCTGCGGTCAGACTGGGACTGTTCCACATTGATGGTTTGGTTCATGGCTTCCAACTGTCATTATGAAAACAGAACATTTTAAAGTTATTAAAGGTCTGGACATTCTTAGACCATTGGTAAAATGTGTTTAATTAGTATTCTTTATGTGTAACTACAACCCCAATTGCAATGAAATTGGAACATTGAGTAAAACAAATAAAAACAGAATATGATTATATGCAAATCCTTTTAACCTATATTCAGTTAAATACACTACAAAAATGAGACATTTCCACCAAATGTATAAACTTTATATATATTTTTTTAACTCATTCTAAATTTGATGCTTGCAACGCATAAAAAATGTTTGGACTGGGACAACAAAAGACTCAGAAGACATCTGTTTGGAACATTCCACATGTGATCAGGTTAATTGTAAAACCAGTGTTTTATAGCACTAACTGTATATTAGTGGTTCAACTACAGAATGAGAATTTAGCTTCCAGACAAGCTGGGATGTTTGAGAAAACACGTCCTTGGACTGTAATGTAATGCATCAACCTGTCCCCTATATATCAGTTAATGAACTTACATCTCAATCACAATATAATTTATAAACAGCTAAGCATGAAAAACTATTTTGGAAGTGTGGGTGGTTTTAAGGATAATATTTCATAAAATGTCTTAATAACTACAATAATAACTTGATATGTCCTAATAATAAAATAAATGTTTAAAAACGTCAATGTTCAAAGCATCAGAAGAAACGTGGCTATTAAAGCATAAATACATAATTATATGCACAGTTCATGTAAAATAGTCTTTTTATTTTTATCTTTCATTCATTTAATTAATTTTTCTTAATGTTTTCTAACAATTCGATGTGCGTATGTAGTCTGAACCAAGTTTCACATACGTAACGTATTACACTAGTTATAAAACCCTCGAAACACTGCATGGTGTAGTTCATCTGTGTCAAGCTGACCCACGATAATATTTGTACCTTGACTCCATTCAGTTTCAGGTAGAAACATTCAATTGGTTGCAACCCTTCACTGGTCTTCACATATTTTGGATCTCCCAGCATGCCCACGTACACGGTAACTTGGAAGTGGTTCTTTTTCTGGCACACAAATGCATCATCAGCCAAAGAGAAATTAAAGCCCTTGTCCGCGTCCACTCTGTAAGTCGGCATTGGGCTAAAGATGGAGAAAAATTGTGTGAGATTAACAAATGCTCAGTTTGAAAATAACCATGTCATTTACTATAACTGTCTATCGTTAGATGTGAATCACTGGAAAATTTGATGTTAGCAACATAAAGTATACGATTATTTGGAAAGTTTATATGTATAATAAACTCCTGACAAATACTTTATCACTGCACTATTTGCGTCTCTCTTCACTGGTCATTTTCCCAATCCTTTCTCTCTGGTACCCGTCTCCCCCTACTTCAGTTAGCCGAAACTACTTTTATAGCTACTCCTACTCACAGCTCACCTCATTGGAATTTCCAACTTTCCCCAGTTTCTGGCTCATCATCTCTATCTTATTCTCTCGTGCACTATTGCCTTTCTTTACCCCATTAAACCCATCTGTCGAACCCAAAACCCTTTGCACACACCTTTAGTTTCTCGTGTTATCTTTGCGTCACCATGCCCTAATGCAAATCGTTTGGAATTCATGCACAAGCCTAGATTAGAACATTTCTAGAAAGCAAAGAATTCACCCACAGTTCCTTTCCACTGGCATCATACAGCGGAGTCCATTTGTTCTGTTGGTGTGGCTGCCATTTTATGCACTGGTAGTTTGGGTCCAGATATGAGTTTTCAGGATCCTGCATCAAACCTTAATAACACACACACACACAAAGAAATTATGAAAAAAGCCTTTTTTATCAAATGTGTCCATTGTTGTCCTTGGATATTACATATTGGGTGAAATAATTTAAATGCACAGTTGCAAAGTGGGCTGCAAACTTCCATCAAGAAGGTCAAAAGTTCGATTACCAGACAGGCTCAATAACTTTTTATGTACTTTCCCCAAAAACCATCCATCCATCCATCATCTAGTTTTACCATCACTTAACCCTATTAAACATCACTGTAGGACACACACAGTGTGAATACCTGAACACCAGGTTGCAAGTTTTTTTGCAGGTTACAGGGGCACACATACACCCCCTCCACTGGACAATTTCAATATCTCCAATTAACCAATTAGTCCTTGGACTGTTCGGAAAAAAACGAGTGTCTAGAAAAAAACATGCAGACACAAGGAGAACATGCAAACTCCACATGGAAGCCCCAAATCGTCAAGCTCCACATGGAAGCCCCAAATCGTCAAAGCCAGGACTTCTTGCTGTGAGGTGACAGTGCATTGATGAGCATACCAAACACTCTCAATAATACAACAGAAGATAATGATATTAAAATGTGGTTCTATTTAAAAGTGTGTGGGTAGAAAGTGGGTAGGACTATGGTCTCTTAGCAAGAAGGTCAAGGGTTCAATACCCAGACAGGGGCAGTCTAAATGGAGCTTGCATTTACTCCCTATGTCTATGTAGGTAAAAATTGCCCTTGGATAAATGTGTGTATGCCAATACCCCCTTAACTTTTAATGCATATGGGTGTGGCCACACATATATGAAAGATAAAGAAAACTATCTCTGCCCAAAAGTTTATGCTTATAAATTATAGACTAATAAACCTCAATAAAAAGAAACTAAAAGGAGTGTATATGTGTTTACCTGGCTCTTGTTTAATTATGCCACTTAGGATTTGAGCATTTAGCGTGCTGTTTGGAGAATCTGAGTGCTTCCTTTTCTTGGCTTGAGGAACAGATATACCACTAAGCACATACACACATAAACATATATCATTCATCATAAGTCATTCTGTCAGCCTTGTAATGCACACATTGCATTTCTTGTTTTTTCTCTTTATCTCACTTACTCTGGTCCTTGTGAAGGCTGCAGTAGCTGATGGAGGATCTGAGCCTGTTGCATGTCTCCACCTCCACTGCTTGGACCGATTGGGTATTGTGAAATCATGGAGTCTGGTTTCAAAAACATGTCCCGATGTAGGCCCGGATAGTGGCCGTGGGAGGGCAGGGGTGGTGAGGTGGTCATTTGACACATATTCTCGGGCGTCATGGTTCTGAGTATGTGCGAGTCTAACAAAGGAGCAAGATATTTTGAGAGTTGTATCATTTTCCACATTATGTAATCTAGGAGATTCTTATTTTAAAATCAACAAGCGCAACTGTTGCTAGGTCCAAGTCTACATGATTTGTTTTTTATGGTTACTATTTGAATGTGAATGATTACATTTCAAGCTGATAGAAGAGAATTTGGATGACACCCATCTTTTCTTTTTATTTTAACCAAAAACATACAGCAGACACCTTGATCGAAAGTGTCTTACACCAGCTACAGTATACAGTCTGAGCAATTTAAGGACCTTGCTCAAAATCCCAACAGCAGCAACCAATCAGCATACTATTCTCTAACCACTAAGCTACATCCAGGTTTAGGCCGCATACATACAGTACAACAGAAAGAAATCAAAGACATTTCCTTGCTCACAGTGTTTCATTAGTAAACTAGAACCCTGCCAATCAGATTAAAGTATTCCACACCTTCTTTGCTAAGAAAGACTAACACAGGTGCGCAGGAAGCAACAACAGCTTTGTCTGAAATGCTGAAATTATTTACTAAAATTTAAATACACGGCACCTGTCACAAATGTATGGCTTGTATCACACCGAACTATTATAATCATTTCTGTATTTGTTTTAGTTGTGCTTATACTTTCAGTTCCGCATACCAGACATTGTCTAGCACACAGAGCAGGTGCTGCGATTTCCTCCAACAGTCCAAATACATTCAAGTCCATATAAATAATCGTTGGTTTTGTCAGCAAAAACATTCCAGAAATCGAACTCACTCCAGGTCTTTAAATGAGTTTCTCCCTGTGTCGTCGTGGTTCTCTACTGGGAGAATTGTTTACCTCCCACGGTCCAAGACATGCATGTGAGATAAATTGGAGAACGTAGAAATTGTCTGTGTTCGACATGAAGTGAACACTAAGAAGATATGAGACTGAATAAAAATGCGCCACAAAAAAGGTCACTGTGAAAATTACAAAAAGTTTTTACATTCAGCATCATTTAGTAGGCGCTCTTTTCCACAGTGCTTCCACTCTAGTAAACATTACAGTACTATAGTTGAAGTAGACAAAAGTTTATGAAACAAAATCTAAAAAACCTTGTTTAATTGCTCTCATTTATCGCTTAGTTGTGCCACACAAACTTTTACTTTTTTTATTAAATATCAAGCTTTTAATAATTCTCATTATCATCACATGCCACATAAAAGCCTCATTGTATATAAAACTTACCATTCACTTGTTGGGGAGAATAGGGCTCTGAACTAGAGTCTGGTGGAGACTCGGGCAAATTTCTGTAAAAGAAATGCAATACATAAGCCATGTAAGTAAGGGTAGTTTGAAAAAAAATACTTGCATACTAAAAAAAGATCTTGCACAACCCTTCATTCTAGTTCAACTGTTTCCATGATTCAATTTGATTACAGATTGCAAAATGCAACACATTATTTAAAAACGTGATTCATAAATGGTTATCAGGACAGAGTCATTTGTCTTATTCTTCGCAGGTTGCTTATGGCTGACTCCCTTTGTTTCTATTCAGAGGCTTGTTAAAGCTTTATTTGTTAAATGTTGGTTCAGGTCATTTTGTAGACTGGGTGGAGAATAGTTTTGTATTGTATAGCCAACAGAGTCAACAGCGGGGAGGTGTGGCTACGACAACAGAAGCAGTGGAATATAAAGTTTGGAACTCAATATACAATATAAATATGCATACTGTAGAAATTATTGCATATTAACTGTTGTCCTTACACTGTTTTTCATGTGTTCACAATGTCTTGAACTGCAAGAATGTTCTGCCCTTTCTCTCTCCTTCATTTTATCAGTGTTTGTTTAAATCTTATACTTGATACCTCCTTTTTGCAATCTGCCATTTTCATTTTTGTTTGACTTTATCTCTTGTATGCACTTACTCACTCACCCTGGTGTGTAGTGAGTGCAGTGTTCTAGTTTGATGTGAGGCTGTTGGATCGGCTGGTGATGCTGGTGGCTCTGGCAGGGAAGGCTGTGTCTAAGCAGTCCAAGTGGCGTTGGAGGATGATAAGGGTTCGAGCACGGCACGGGCACAGGCTGAATGTTGCCCTGACGCTGAGGAATCGGGGGGCTCACGCCACAAACCACCCCACCAGAAGAGGACGCTCCAGTCTGGAGGGAGGAGAAGTTAGATCCCGGGGTGCTGTGAACTTCCGTAAAGCAGCTGTAGGAAATACATATTTTTAATACCAGTATCATATTGCAAATAAGCTGACAGACAAAACATACGACGTTATACGTTGTCGAAGTAAACATGCAGTGTTAACAACACACAAGTGTTAACATTTCTACATTTTGCTAATAAATGAAAGCGTGAGCATTTCATCAAAAGCATGTATCTATGATCTT
>JAOTRQ010000006.1:3805690-3819462 GCA_028565875.1 Hoplisoma paleatum | reverse complement strand
ACGCACGCACGCACGCACGCACGCACGCACGCACACACACACACACACACACACACACACACACACACACACACATAAAGGCAGTGTTGGGGATGTGCTCCCATCAAATTAAATATCAAAAGAAACCAGGAGTGCAAAGTAGTGGATTGCACTACTGGCAGGCCAAGAAGTGCAACCCCACAAACCTGCTTTTTATTTCTCTCCTTAACGGCAAGTTCTGGAAGAACATTATTTATTTAATTAAGCACATGTTTAGTTGAATGTAAAAATGACATCAATCTTTTTTTTTCAAATCTTTTTTTCTTCTGAATTTTTTTTTTCTCTTTAAAATGTTCCAGAGGAAAAGTCAGTCTGAAAAGTTAGTGGTGTTAACTTCACACCAGAACATCATTAAAGTTCATTAACATAAGTAATATTTCAGTTGGAGCTACAACACGTCACCCACAGCACATAGACGACAAATGTCCTGGGGAAAGGGCAACATTCTACAATTTTAGTGATGAGCACATAGAAAATAAGCAAGACAGAAGAAGAGCTTCAAGAGAGCCAGTGGTATAGAAGGGCACCCCAAAATACAGAACAGAGGGTAAAATAGCAGAGAAGACGGGAAAGGAAGAGAATGGCTTTAGAGAAGATGATTCTAAGGGTATATATATATAGATGAATGAGATCAAAAAGGATTCAAAATATAAAAAATGGACAAAACGAATGAGTTATAGAATATTGGAGGTAATAAAAAGACACATATCCAAATCAAACTGTACTATTATACCTTTGTATAATAATAAAACTAGATAATAAAACTTACAACCCTTCAATACCTCTTATTAAAAATAATGAGTGTGTGAAGACTGAACCAGAATTAAAACTTAACAGTTGGGTAAGAATATAGTTTAAAAAAAAAAAAACGTTAACAAGCAACCAGAGCGATGAGAAGATGTAAAAAGTGAACATAGAATTGTCTAAACTACATAAATCAACAAAATGAACAGGCCAGGAAAGTGTATGAATAATGAAAGGCATTCACAAGAAGAAAATGTGGTAACACATTACATTAAAGTTTGCATACAGCTTATTTTAAATGGCTTAATTATTTATTTCCTTTAGTCAAACAATTTACATTGGTTACAAAATATGAAGCTATTTTGCTAATTTATTCATTTTGATTCATATGCAGACCTTAACAAAACATGTTACCAAACTGACAGGAGAAATTTCAATCAGTGAAATAAGTAACTAACACTACAGCTGAATGATATGAGAATGGACGGCTGAGAGTACCCGTGTTTTGCAGCCTGGCAGCAAGTCTTGTGCATAAGGATGGGCAACAAGGGTCAAAGATTAGGGGTGGGATGAAGTGAGGTTCTCAAGCTTTTAGTGCATGCCACTGTGCCACATTGGTGCGCGGCCGACTCAACATGTCCTTCCAGTGCTTCACCTCTGCTGGGCCACTTTTCCATGATAGATAGATCTGATACAAAATAAAATTTAAATGGTTTATTAATGTTGCATTCGGCTGTAAATGATAGCCAACATTTTCTAACTAATACTAATTAAGTTACTGCTACAGATAATCGGTCACATTGGGTTTATTTCAGGGTATCAGCACATGGGGGTGAATACATATGTAAAATATATTTTTCATATTTTTACTTATTTAAAAACCATGTATCATTTTCTTTTGATAATTACTTGCTACTTTGTATTGGCTTATAACAGAATGTAACTGTAACATGGAAAAAAAACTTGAAGGGGGTGAATACTTTTGCAAGGCAGCATATAATCTATTTAACACCCGATATAAAACAGTTATAAAATAGGTTAGCACTGGATGTTTTTTTTAATGTATAGCAATGTAGTACAGTTACAATGCATCCCTACCTTGCCGATAACATCATTACGACTCAGTCTGTCTTTGTCCATGACGGTGATGATGATGGTAGTTTCTCTGAGCACATGTGCAGGGACGTCAAAAGGGAAAGATTCATTGAAGACGGGGTTCAAACAACGTTTAATAGTTATCGTCTTCTTTTTCTCCACACGCTTGTCTTTGTGCATGAGCCACACCTTCACGTAGGGATCTATAGTCAGTTAAAGATCATTGTTAACAATAGTCAAGGGTAACACGACAATAAAGAACAGCACATCTACCAGGCCTGAACTTTCAGAATCACAGGCTTTCTATTGTTTGTTCTTAATCCATAAATATTTAGGTTATAAAGGTTATAAAACATGACTAGGAAGTTAAGCTTAAAAAGACCAACAGAAAAGATTGACAATGAACAAAAAAGCACTATGTCTGTATGTGTGTGTGTTGTTAAGGAAATTATTCTTTTACTTGTATAAGATGTTATTGTTTTATTATTTTAGAAACTCATACACTAGTGCATTGTGTACCCAAAAGCATGTATGTTATCTATGCCAGAAAGAATGTGCTAAACTCCCTTTAGTTGGAGAAGAATGGTGCCTATGTACCAATGTCCGTGTCCTCCCAACAAAGATTAACGACAGGTTGCCCATCTTCAAGGAAACAAATTCCTTTCTTACGACTTCTCATCGAAGCCAGCCATGACTAGCTTCAGTTACAACTTTGCCCCTCAGGGGTATAAATTAGACATGACGATTGCAGACTTCAGACTTTCTCTGGTCTCATCTGGGTGTGGGTCTACTTGTGATACTCATGCAGATTCTTTCCTCTTTTTCATAACAAATATACACTTTTCTTATATTATTTTACAACTTGTGTCTTGCGCTAATTTTATCCACAAGAGTGTATAGTGTTGTTAAGAGATGTCTCAAGTGTGTGCTTGAGTTACAGTATAAATGGAGTAACACTGAAGCAAGGACTGACAGAACAAATAGAAGACAGCCGGCCAGAACGATTTGGAGCATGTAACTGAAACATGTTTAAAAATAAACCAGGTACGTCTGCCTACCAGATGTGCCTCCGATGTCCATGGCTTTAAGGTTGCGTCCTTTGATAATATTGACAGTGATGGTGTTGGCGGTAGGATTGTAACAAAGAGACAAAAGCAGATCTCCTCGACTTCCCTGAAAAGCAAGACACAAAATTATTCTCATCTACTGCTAACATGTTAACAAGTGCTCAGAGCACATATAGGTCTGATCGTTTTATTTCATCTATAGTCTTATTGTTATGGCTAACTAACATTGGAACATTATCCAATATAAACTTCTGTAATTTTTTATGATTTAGAGGGTAGTATACTCTTTTCACCACTGTGTCTTTACACACTTAGGAATTAATCCATCAGATGTATCCCAATCCGTGTAGTGAAACACACACAGAACCGTCTCATCACAGCAAGAATGTCCTATGTTTAATCCAGAAGGGGAGGTCTCGGTACTTTCTGTGAGAAGTTTGTATGTTCTTCCCGTATATGCGTTGATTTACTTCTGGTGCTCCGTTTCCTCTCACAGTCCAAAAACATGTCATTTAGGTGATTTGGATGGTAAAAATCATCCAGGATTATGTTATAATTATAAAATATTATAATTTAGTCTGGAACTGTGCCAGTCCTCTTGGCGAAGGCAATTTAAACTGCTATGATGCACAAGAATAGATTTTCCGCAGACGAATGTCTTTTATACCACTTGTTTTTAAAAGGTGATTTCCAACTTGATCATGTTCAGGTGTCCAAATATTTTCACCAATATAGAGTACAAGAGTAAGATTTACTGTTATCCCAATAAAAATAAAATTCAAACATTTAAATGTAAAAAAAATGAAATGTACACTATCTCATCTAATGACTTGAGTCCTATAAAATGTATGTAGCTTTTTGAATGTTCTAGTCTATCAGAGTGACGTTTCTAATCTAGAAGATTTGAGGAAGGTTTGCCTATAGAGCTACTGATTATAAATGAACTGACAAAGCACAATGCAGGTGGTATGTGTGATTGCCCAACAATTGTACAATTTAAAAATTAAATTGAATCTCTCTATCAAAACATGTTTAATTTAAAGCTACTTACACTGCCATCACTGCATGGTTTCAGGTCCTTCCATATGGTCTGGTGTTGTCCCAACTCCACTTTATTAAGTGGAATAGACACCTCCCCTATCGGGTCATTCCTGCTGAAGCGGTCGTAATCTAACACCTGCATGTAGAGTGTACGTTCTCGAACCTTCTCATACGGGAACCCTATTCAAACAGGTGCATTAACAACATTCATATATTCAATACCTTTCCTACTCTAGTAGCTAATTCCAAACATCGAATCTGTTGCCTGCAACTTGTTAAAGCAACGACATTGAAATTATAGAGAAAATAAATATATCCCAATTCTAAACAATTAAACAGTTCTATTATTGTATACATAAACACAAAATACATTGACGTAGCAGGAATAACTTCAGTTATACTTTTGTAAGTTTCCTTTGCGACATTTTTTAACTAAATGTTCAAAATTCATGTCATTTATTATTTTGACAATGGTGACTTTTTAAATATTCATAGATACGGTGCTATACACTGCACGTCTATAATCTTACATGGTCTAGGTAACATAAAAAAGCAAACCTTCAAACAGGAAAGTCTCATTCCAGTGAGGATTTAGGTTCTTCCTCTTAACTTTGGTCTCCAGTTTGTGCTTTTTGTCAGGCAGTAGGTAGATTTTTACAAAAGGATCTGAGGTTCCAGAGAAGTCTTTAGCCGGCAGGTCTTGACCTTTTAGAATTTTGACGGTAAGCGTGGAGTCCTGGAAACTGTAGCCAACGCTGAACTGAATCCTGCCTAGCTTTTCACTGATGGGACCTTCATGGTCTTCATCAGAGCCTGGAGATAACTAGAGTGACACAAACACACTTATATAATCACGCGAGTAAACCAAACTGTAATTAAACTATTCGATATCTGGGTGGAATATTGCTCAAGTAACATACATAAGTAATTTCAAAGGTGTTCAATTATTTCAAATATTTCAAGATTTCACACAAAACCTTTAGATTTTTTTATTTGGAGAATAAATTTCATAATTGTGTCATTAAATAATACTAGGGTAATGTTCTTTCCAGCTGATCCTGTTTGCGGTGGCCACCACAAATCATGTATCATTCATTATATGTTTCAACAGCGTAAATTATTTATTGTTATGTTGGATCCAACTTATGCAGCCATCATATCAACCTACAAGGTTATGCAACATGAAACAGGAACAGACAATAATTACTGAGCAAATCTATCTTACCATCACCATGTCTCCTGTGAGTGAATTAGCCAAGTCGGAGACGGAGGAGTGGCCATCTGCATCTGGAGGATGACTTTTAGGACTGTTTCCTGGCTTATTTCCCATATTCCTACTGCAAATAGACACAGAGAGTAAAAGACAATTACTTTTACGTGAGTGATTTTCTGCTTAAGGTTGAGATGGACTTTTTGACTGAACCATATTGAATCAAAATGTTATTTTACATGAAACACCTACAATACTAAAAAAAATACAAAATCTACATTCCGCAAGGTCAATGGTTGAATAATTACTACCAGTGTTTCCTCATGAGATCCACATTAGATGGTAAGCATATGATGTAGGTTAAGCTTTGTAAGAAAAAAAATCCATTGACAATGTTTAAAAAGAGAAAGGAATGTGAGTGTTAAATAATTTGCAGATTTACAAATATCTCAACTCTTTTTTTATATATAGCAAGCACGATAGTACACTAATACACACAAAACTATACAAAAAATAAAGTATTTAACACAACAATAAACACGCTTTCTGACAGCAAACGGGTGTTTTAAAAAACCATACACATTACCAAATGTACACATAGCTTAGATCTGATCAATCAATAATTATGTTCATTTTCAGTCCATAGGTAAATGAACAAGAAAGCTGACAAACATCAAATGTCGACCGGCAGCAAACATTACAGAGATAAAAAAACAACCCTAAAAATCAATAAGAAGGATATACTTCTTAATGTGAAGCAAAACACCATATAGAACTAGTAAACAGAGTCAAACTTTGTAGAGACCAATTCAACAACTAGTAAACAGGAATTAACCTGAAGGAGAGACAATAAAGTATGAAAGAGACAGTAGACAGATACAGTAGGAGACATTGCAGACGTGTTCAACAATGAGGCCCTGTTTAACTAAAATCTGTGTATTTACCAAAGGAATATGAGCATTTACCAAAAAATATTAAGATTGTGCATCGTAATGTCTGTATTCATATGAAAACTCTCAGCTGCTCCTGTTACAGGTCATCACAGCAGGTCATGATCCACATTATTAAGCACCTATTTATCCAAGTTTAGTCACCAGCATGACAAATAACTGATTTGCCCTGCTGATCCAGGAAGTTTACACTCTCAGCTCTGGTGTGTTCAAAAAAGCTAAATATAAATATGTTCCTGTAGGTTAGTATAAACATTATTTCCAATGCAGAGATAAATTACAATGATGTGTAAAGTTTTAGTCTATTCTCAGTCTATTCTCACTATGATAAGTGAAGTACAAGCTTCTTATAGGTATCTAACTGACAGTAAGTGTATAATATATTTAGTATTCAATTAATTTTATATTTCTGGGCCCCAAACAGTAACAGACAAATAAATGGACTGACTAATAACAGAAATAAACAATAAACAACAAAAACGGCCAGTGAACAATTAAGACAGGATCTGGAGGAATGGGAAAGAGGGAAAAAAATAGAAAGTTCTCCATTTTAAAGTTAAGAGGCAACACATTATTGGCATGATTACAGACAAAAAGAAAAGTATAGTCAGACAGAGTTAAATGAAATCATGAGAACAACACTGCACCAGCATTGTGGTATCAGAAGAGCAGAGCTGCTAGAGAGGAAAGGAACATAAAGGAAGAAAAAAGAAGAGCAAGACAAGCCTGAAAAAAACAAGAATGCTTAATCTGGTCAGTCTGAGACAGAATAAAGAAAGGAAAGAAATGAAAATAAAGCTTAAAACAAAGTTGATAGATTAGCAAATGAGAGTACGCTGGAAAAGAGAAAAGTGAGAGAAACAGGATACTTTTAGGTAAGATTAGGCTGACAAGAGGCCAGAATGAAATCATTTCAGATTAGAAAAAAAGTTGGATTAGAAAAAGAGAAAGAGAGAAAGAGAGAACGAGAGAGAGAGAGAGAGAGAGGGGGGGGGGGAAGCAAAAAGAAAAAAATAAAATAAAGTGAGCTGGAGAAAGAAAAACAGAGAGCAAGAATGAAATCCATTAGGTACAACATACAAAAGACACAGAGACGACCAAACAAACAAATTATAGATAGCACAATCACAAAACAGAGAGAGAGAGAGAGACACAAATAAAATACACAAATAAAAGACGGACGGACAGCCGAAGTGAGGAAACACAGACAGGGGAATAAACAAGCCTCTTTAGAATGGTGGGGAGAAAGAGAAAGAAGAGAAAAAAACTACATTGCTACATTTATCATGGCCACTGCAGTAAAGAAAAAACTATATCGCTTAATGGACCCCAACAATCTAAAGAGTGAGGCAGGGTTCCAAAGACCTCTATCAGGAAGGTGAACACAAATGACACATTCCAAAATTTGAATAAAAATCCATAAACTGTCTGTCTGTCACCATGTTTCAAATTTCAACCTTGATGTTGAAGGTTAACAGAAAATGTTCTTTTAGTTAAGCAGTATTTTTAATAATGCACGAATGAAATCAATGAAGACACACAGACGTTTCCACAGCGTGGAAAGTTCCACAAATACAAATAGATCGAGCCAGGTCAGAAAGGTATAGACGGCACAACATTTATATGACAGAGACAGACAGACTTACAAAATGAAGAGACAGACACACAAGACTAATAGAAGGGATAAGGGGTGAATTTTACATGCAACTAATTCAAGGTGGTAAGTGACATTTAGTTAATGAATATGTAACTGGTTCATCGCAAAAGTGTGGTGCACAATACCGCAGATGATATAATTAATCCCTAATTTGTCAAGTGATTTGTTAATTGGTTAGAATTTTTAGTGATGCAGAGCTGTGTGACTCAGATGAGAAATCAAATGAAGCATTAGAAACAAAAAATGAGAGAAAAAGAAAAGAAAACCATGAAGTGTAAATGTGTAGAAGTGGATATGAGAAAAGTCTCTTGATCTGTTTCAGAAATAATTCACAAAGAGTTATTTTATGGAAAACATAAAAAGTTCAGGTTACAGTGATATTAGATTATGATATCATGAAAGCGTGCCCTTGAACATCAATTACAACTTGACAACGACATCTCATGCTGTTCATAAGTGACCTTATTGTCTGCTGAGGCATCTCACTCGTCTTATAGGGTGAAACTCGGGCCATTGAGGTTCTGGGTTACAGACTTATGAGTCTCTACACAGCGACTCAGCTGATCCTAGAGATTTTCGATGGGATTCTGGTCTGTAGAAGGTGAAGGCCACTACATATGTGGTTCTCCAGTTTTCAGCAGCCGCTCATGATAAAACCCCAATAAGCTGGAACATTGTCGGCCATGAAGATGACATTAGTTCTCTGTTGTTCACACAGTGGCAAAATGACTGGATTATTGGTGTTTTTCCCATTAGTATGGGCTTTATTGACTATAAACACACCCGCCCAAATTTTAACACCACCACCTCCAAAGTTAACTGTGGTTGATGCAAAGCACACTCCTTGATATCTCCCACATTGGTAATGGTCACCTGAGTTGTGTGGCATTCATCATCTTGTTCTGTAAAGAACACTTCCGAAAGAAGTCCACATCTATGTCTTTCTGTGACTCTTCTAGTGTCTCTGTATCTCTATTGGACCATGCTGATGACACTTTGTGACGATTTAAACTCAGTGGACAATTCCGTCCAGAACATATTGTTTAAAGCCTCAAAATGGTGATGTAATAGTAATTGTAGGGTGTCGTCTTAGTCTCATGGTGTGAAAATGGGAACAGCATGATGGGGAAAAGTTTTAAAAGTTTTTTGAGTTTAAACTAAACCAGTAATCGTATTGGTTGGGTAATGGACCAAATACTGATTGTGAATTTTACCATAAAGCTCCTTGTTATAGAACAGCAAGCAACGGTTGGACATGATGGACATGTGCATCCAAAAAGTTTTTGTATCTATTTGTATATGCAGATATCTAAAATGAATCGGGGTAAAGACATGTGTCAAAGCAAAACCTTAATGACAAACTAGGTAACTTTTTTCAGTTAATGAAATTGTTTCATACTGATTTGGATGAATAAATGAGTCATTTAAATATGAACCTTGTGGTCTGTAGAGTAAACAATGCACTTGCACGTTTATAAGTAGCACCCCAAACATATTACTCCCTACACTTACTTTACTACAAAAACTAGGGACACTTTATAAGAACCCGAGTGACAAGTAACATTTACACTTGTTACATGGTACGAGTCCAAAAAAGTAATTGAATCTTATTAAAACGATTACTACATTAAATGATTGACTACATTCCGGTGCAGCCTAATGAGCATCAGTGTGTGTTATATATTGTAGTTGGTGATTATTGCACTTATGTTCTGTACGTATATGTACGTTTAGTTCTGCACGTAAGTTAAAGCTACTTGTCTATCTACTTTGTTAGATTGGATTGCTACTAATGTGGGATTATCCCCAAATAGAATAAATTCATTAGTAAAGCATTTACGTTATTATAATGTAATATATATTATTTCATAATTAAATGAATTACATGAACAAATGCTGTCAAAATGTACTTAAATATACAAGCACATAACATTTATATTAAAGGAACAGACTAAACATAAAACTTTCTTACCAAACTTTCCTGTGTATGTATCGTGTTTCTGTGAAATATTTCATGTATTTTCAGTTATGCTCTAAAAATAGCTGATACTAATGTGTTTTTTTCCTCCAAAAAACATATATTTATGGTGCTTTGTCTGTCTGATTATTATATTATAAAAGCTCTTAGACTTTCCCCCAGAATGTAACAGGGGAGAAACACAAACCACATCAGAAGTTAATTGTATGCATCCAAACTGTGTTATGTCTGGTCTAAACATAAACATACTACTATGTTTTTTTATGAGGTGAAAGCTTTCGTTGGAGCAGACAAAAAAAGCAAAAGAGCTTTTGATATAGAGAGGTTTGTTGATTGCGCTCACTGGCCCGATGCTCAAAACAATCATACCTGTCTAAGAAGAACATTTTTCCAGGCCTGTAAATGGGGTCTTATATATATAAAAAAAAACATAGGGATGCATAGTGTGCAAGAACGTTGCCAAGTGTGCCTTTAACATTGCATGCCCATTAATGTCTGAGCGCACAATAGTGAGTCTAAAATGTAAAGATGACAATAAAAAAATGATCATAAGTGCGGAGGAAATGACAAGAAAGAAAAATCTGAGATTTTTCAAATGTTGTGCTCATTATGCATGTAGTGATCTGGGCACATACGCCGACAGCTTGCTTCAGAGCTGGGAGTGACATTTTTCATTCTGCCCCCTACTGACGGTTTCTCATGTCCCTGACTGCTTTATCCTCTCAGCTATCTTTCTGGGTCATTAATTTGAGAAACATTACACAATTTATAACCGTAGTTTAATTTCAATCCAGATGCATCTGTGGTGTACTGTAATTATAAACATCTTCCCGAATGCTGAAAACAGCCAAAGAAAGAAACCCCGTGTTCATAAGTACATTGTTTTTCCAACTAAAAGTCTTTTATTTATTTTATTCAAATAAAAGTGTGAATTGACATCTGTATCTAAAAGCTTTTTAGAAATAGGCCTGGTCTTGACTAAAGCTATTGCATTACCTGAACATCACTTGTTCTAAAAATCCACTGAACATACAAATGCTTATAAGGAGTTACAGTAAAAGCTCTACAACTCTTTCTATAGCACTGTTTTAGTACTAAAAGCCTTATTTAGCATTGTCGTTGTGTATCCTGCAGGTTCGAAGGAGAAAACTAGAAAATAATAGTTTAATAGTTTAAGCCCATTTTCAAGCTTGTGCAATCAAGTTTTCTTTTTGCTGTGATTAAAAAGTGTCGTGTTTAATTCATGCTAGATTTACACTCAGCCCACTCAACAAATCTTACCATGGTTATCAAATTAAAATTGATTTATAATTCCGCATCAGTGGCACCATGAACCCTCTCCACAGAGACTTCGTGTTGCCTGAGATAAACCTCCTAATATTTCTAACTATGCGTCGAGACCACATTAATGTTTGCTAGTAAAGATAAGCTCTGGTCATTATAAAATTATACTGACTTGTACACATTCTGATAACTAAATGTACTAAATTGCAACAAACTTTTGACAGGGTGTGCAGAGTATAAAATGTGTTTTACAGCTGAATTCTGGTTATTCCAACTCCAAACAATCATCTTAAAAAAGTAGAAACACAAAAAGGATAAACTAGTAAACAGCCATTGATGGACATAAACATCGTCAAATACACAGGGTCAATTTATTTAACAATTAAACAAGCCTAAAAATCCCCCCAGTGAATAAAATCTGGATATAACCTAGCTGATAGAGCAGTAAGGGGCATGCCAAACCAGCAGTAGGGGGCAGAACGAACACAAATTCCCTAGAACACTTCTGCTCATCCCATCACTCCCAACTCGAAAGTAGGCTGTTGGCATAGCAACCAACGGGTGAAGTGTGGGTAAGTAAGTGTGTGTGTGTGTGTGTGTGTGTGTGTGTGTGTGTGTGTGTGTGTGTGTGTGAGTGTATGTGATGTAAAGAGTCTTTTTTTATTGGGAAGGGGATAGGGAGGCAGCAAACAGACAGATACAGGATAAGCACAGCAGACAAAGAGAGGATATATGACAGGTACAGGTGAGAGCCTCAGTAACTTATACACTCACACATATGAACTAGGGAGCACACATTCAGATAGCGAGGCGGCCGGCCCATTTGTAGTTCACCATGACCTGTTATACTATCCTGCTGTTACCTGCCTGGGGGGCTGCGTGTGGGGCACCCCTCACCAACACAGCAGAGGAAAAAGTGGGGTGAACAGCCTCGACTGCAGGGCTGGAGAGAGACGCGAGAAACACAACCATCCCTCCCTCCATCCCTCCCTCCATTAGTCCTTTAATCTGCTGTCTAGAGATCCCCAAAGCAAATCAACGACAATAATACAGTGTACACACACACACATAAAAACACACATACACAGTCATTCATATTTATCGCACACACTTTTTCTTTGATTGATACTCCTACTTGCGTAAACCTTTACACACACGCACAGACGAACAACCTAAGCATTAAAATATCTTCTCTTTCTAGCAGACTCTGTTAAAAGTGACCAGAGTGGAGAGAAAATGAGAGGCTATTACATAACCAACCCACCCCAGAAAACGTCACCCAACCCCAGAAGAAAAGTCTGTATTTATGAAAATAAGAATGGTTACAAATGCGCACACAGGAAACTCTACACAACAATATTATCGTGGTCTATTTTAAAAACAATGCTAAACAATGTTAGTTAAATGTCCATGGTACGTGCTTAGACAGGATCTAAAATGCACACATTCACAAGGATTATTTCAGAAATGGAAAAAATATATATATTGAAAGTGAATTTACAAATTCAAGTTATGACTTACTACTTACCGTATTGGCCCGAGTATAAGCCGCACCCGAATCTAATCCGCACCCTTAATTTTGAGAGGGAATCAGAAAAAAATATAACAATTGAGAGAATAAAACTTGATCTAGTATTTTATTCTCTTTGGGCTGGTGTGGTGAATACTGGGCTCAAAGCTCACTGCAATTGTCGCTAGATGGCGCAAGGCGTTGCTTCCAGAACTTTGGTATGAGGCGGGCGGTGCCGGGGACGCCCTCGGTAAGATCGGAGACACGAAATGGCCAGAGGAGGTGACGTTGGCTGGGTCGGTATGAGATGATAATAAACCCAATAATGACTTATTCAAAAATCCAAAATAATGTTGTGTTATAAATGTGCAGCTAGATTTGAAGTTTCTGTTACAACTGAAAATTTATCGGTGGTGCAAATAAGCCGCACCCCAGTTTTTTATGTTCGAAATTTTGGAAAAAAAAGTGCGGCTTATACTCGGGTCAATATGGTATATTGGTTTGAAGTAAGACTTCTGGTGCACCAAGAATTGTTTTAGCATTGCAGTCATGAGTTCAAACTGCCTCTTACAATACAAAGCCTATAATACAGCACTAAATGTGAAGACATGCAAGGACTGATTAGAGGAAACTATCACTATAAAATATTACCTAACACTATCACTATGGTAAAACATGGTGGAGGAAGCATCATACCGTGGATGTGCTACTTAGCAGCAGAGATTGGAAGAGATAATGAGATGCAGCTTTATTATATGTTCAGCATCCCCCTAGTAGGACATCAATCTACTGCTAAAATTAAGACTGTTCCTTTGTTGACTATGTAGAAACTTTTTTTTAACATTTAAAGGAGGATTCTTTTTTATCCTTTTCTTGGAATTCTTGGTACAGAAGTCAGGATGACAGAAATGACAGTTCTCTTAGTATGAAGTGAGAATATGTTTAAAAGGTGTGTCGAACAATCCCGTGTGTCCTTCTGCTAGCCTACCTTCTCTTTTAAATCATAGGTTATTGTCACAGGTTTTACATCATCAAAGTAGCAGTTTGTAGTTGAGAAAGAACTTCCTTAGCCACATGCGGGCCAGTTAGAAATTGGTCTGTATGGTTGGAGCTGTCTGTGTAGGGCAGGGGTCACCAACGTGGTGCCCGCGGGCACCAGGTCGCCCGCGAGGACCTCATGAGTCGCCCGCGGGCCTG
>JAOTRQ010000006.1:3788967-3800344 GCA_028565875.1 Hoplisoma paleatum | reverse complement strand
CCCCCCTGGGGGGGGGGGGGGAGGAGGAGGTGGAGATAGAGATCAAGAAATAGAGGAAGAATGGTAAAAATAGAGTACAAAAGATATCAAGCCAGGTTAGAACAAATGATAGTTGAAAGTACACAAAATACAGACGCTTGTGTTTATTGTGTTTAAACTGGTAGATGAATAGAAAGCAAATAGGTAGTAAAAGTAAAAAAGTGGACAGGACTTGGACGGTAGACTGCGAGCACATTGCCTGGAATGATTCTGGCCCACATGCATGTCCAGTCTCAATAGTCTCATGCTGTCCATGTTTTACAATACACGGTTTTAATGTTTTCATTTAATACTGAAGTCAAATCTGCATAATATAATCTGATGTCACTGGAAAATAAATATTTGGACAGCAAAGAAACTCATACAAAACCTTTTTTTTTTTTTTTTAAATAAGCTTAATGTTTGGTTTTGGGTGTGATTGAGAGACTGAATGTCTGGGTGTATTATGATCTGTACTAGACTGAAACAATAGAGTGTATTACTGTGTTGTGCCACAGTAAGTAAAGTTTGTACAACCTTAGAAATTTGTGGCCCATATGATACAGTCATTCCGTTTAAATTCGATAGATGTTTTTTATGATTTCTGGCACCATTTGCAAATCTGAATGAACAACCATGTTCAAGCGACCGTAACTTTTCACCTGTAGTTTATAGCTCTTGGGCCCTTGAGCAAGGTCTTTTACCCTCACTTGCTCAGATTGTATAGTGTAACCATAAGTCAATTTGGATTAAAGCATCTACTTTTCTCTAAGGCACATTTAAAGGTTGAATTGATGCAGAATGACCCTACGGAAACTTTTATTTCCAATCTGGATTGCAACCATGTTAAATATTATTATAAGTTATTATAAGTACATTATACGGTCAAAAACTATTTTGTAACTCGGAACATGCTCAGAAAAAAAACACAGCAAGGGCCTAGACTGCCCCACCTGGATCATCCTCCATCTGTGGGGTGACTGTGCTACTCACTGAACATCACTGGCTGTTTTCCAGCATTTGCAGATGTCTTAATCCAAAGCAGCGTACAATTACAAGTGTACACAATTGTTGAGCAATTGAGGATTAATGGCCTTACTCTTGGACCCAACAAGTGGCACCTTGATAGTAGTAACAACTAACCCATTACTGCCCGTCATTTTCTATATGTTCACAGGGTTTACAAACTTTTTAACTGCTTGCTTTTCTATAATATAATGTTATATTTATCTTGGAGATTAAATATGACACCAAAACCATTGCAAAATAAAACAATAAAACACAAAAATAAAGAACCTTTACACTATTGAGGTCTCAATGCACGGCGTTGTCTGTAATCTATCACTACAGTCTTACTGCTTTGAATTCGTACCTCTCTCACAGGCGCTTCTGTACTATTGTTCTCATGCATTTCATCCTGCTGGAAAAGCTTTGAGACTTCGAAGGCCTGGTTTTATCATAAAGCTGCCAGACAAAATGCTGGCCTTGACTGGCCTGTGCTGACTATTAACTTGCTTAATAGTCATGAACATTGTCTAAAAAGTTTCAAAAAGCACAGTACAGTCACTTGAGGGCCCTCCGGGGCCTGGTGCTATTTGCTCAGTAAGGTTAGACTGTATGGGATTCGTGATTTCCACTTACTGAAGAATACATGCAGGTTGTCCTCAAACACCATAGAATATTTTACAAAACAAGGGTTTATTGAGAACCTGGCACTGCAGCACCCCCTGGTGATGCTTAAAATATATGTTCTGTCTAGTCATGAGTCCTAATCACATCCTATTAGCAAACATCAAACAGATTGTCAAAATGGCTAATAGTTAAACATGCACATAAAGGTTAGCACTTGAAACCAAATAGGCACCGAACTGTGATAAACGGAACAAAAAAGCACCAATAATGTGGAAACACCAATACTGTTGGGTAGTCCTGAGTAACTAAGTGTCAAAAATATGGTTGAGTATTATTAAGAGCTCATATTTAAAGTTCAAAACAACAACGGATAGGGATACGAAAGAAAAAACGTTGTACAACACAATAACACATACACTGACCAGGGATAACATCATGACCACAGACAAGTGAAGTGAACTATTCTGATGGTCTCTTCGTCATGGCAGTATGTTTGGGGGTGGGATATATATCACAGCAAAAGAACACTGTATTTATAGAGTTGATGTGTTAAAATCAGGGGGAAAATTCAGGCAAAAAGGTTTAAAAAGTTTAAAAAAGGCTAGGACCCTCAAAACTGTAGCTAGATCAAGAGTTCCATGAGAGATACTGGGTGGTAAACTAAAGCTTAATTGTCGAAGAATTTAACACGGGTCATGCCAAATATTTGATAGTAAAAGCACTTTTTCTAAAAGAGTGATTCAGCATCCCCAAATCTGTATCACTAAAGGATATTTGACATTGAGGTTTACATTCAAATGCAATATTACATATTTCTAATGTATTTAGTTCTTCCTTCTATTTAAACTAAACATAATTGGTACTGTTTATGGGTAATCAAACTGTGTCCAGCCATAATGGCCGACCAAATAACAGTAAAAATTACATTTAACATTAATAACATTTAAGTTTGAGGTTTTAAAAAATCTGAATAGCAGCTGCACTAAAGCAAAACCTGGAAAAACAATTATTTTACCTTGATTTCTCACGTCTCTCATGTTTACAGTAAAAAAAAAAAAACCTAGGAGTGGTAACTTCAAACACTTCAGTTGGAAGCAAACGCCACCACAACCCACAATGCACATAAGGTACCGATCTTAAGACTTACTAGGTTACATATCACCCTGCTTTATAGGATGAGTAATAGTATGTACAGAGTGCTTCAAAAAAGGTTTATATTGATAGTGTTGTATACTCGCTACATACGTATTGCAAAACAAGGTTGTTCTGGGTAACTGAATCAGTCATCTATGCTTTTGCTGGAATTTGCAGCTTCCACTCTGTGGCTCAAATCCTCACAGCGTCCACACCTGTTTAATCTGCCCAACTTCTAATAGAGTTTAAAAAATGTACTTAATATTGATAAACGACTACGAGTTATTCTGTTAAGAGGATGGATGGTTCAGTTGTACATGTCTTGTGTCAGAACGGCACTAATTTTGGTTAAAGTTATTTTAGAACTTATTGTCAGATGTTTACATAAAGTATAAGTACAATGAAGTACATTTATTTACAGACCATGCTTTTTCACTTGACACTTTTCACTTTTTTTAATTGACTTCTTGACACTTTTCACTTCTTGAAGACTTCTGTAATTC
Source organism: Hoplisoma paleatum (assembly GCA_028565875.1). NCBI lineage: Eukaryota > Metazoa > Chordata > Actinopteri > Siluriformes > Callichthyidae > Hoplisoma > Hoplisoma paleatum. Next base: position 3,797,057 of record JAOTRQ010000006.1, on the reverse strand, counting down.
CCCTTGACATACTGGATATGATGGCAACCCATTCTTTCCTAATCAGTGCTTGGAGTTGATCACAGTTTCTGACTTTCTTCTTCAGGATTGATCACATGTTCTAAAAAAAGCCATTCATGGCCATTCATCCAAATTTTTAATGTTCTGTCTTTTGATCGAGCCACTTGATTATCACTTTTGCTTTGTTTGATCGTTCATCTCCAAATTCCTCTCAGTTCTTTAGAAGCTGCTCTTGTAGGGTTTTCTTAGCTATCCCAATCCTCTGGATCAGAAGCAACCCCACAGATCTCAGGTCTTGGGGTGCTTTACTGTTGACATGTTGACAGTATAGGAATGACACACACACACGTGGCTCGTGGTAGCTGGTGAAAGTTAACAGCTCGTTTTTTGGATTACAATCATTTTCATGGCAGTGAATGGCAATTCATTGTAAACTATCTGATCCTTCATCAGAAGCAGCATGATTTGTGAAAATCAAAGTTTGTGCCACTACCAAATATTGTGGCTATGACTGTAGTTTTTCTTTCTTTCTTTTTTTACATATAATGGATTATTAATTTTTCATTTCAAAATGCAAAAAATGGTGTCATGTAAGGTTAAGGCTCTAGCCAAATATAGTTTCATTAGATTTTGTAGCTGATTTTACATCACCATCATATAAAATCTTATTCCACAAAAAAGGTTCAAAAGGTTGTAAACCAGATTGCACAAAAAACAAATACTTGTAAATCCAAACTCAAACACAACAAAGTCTGTGCTTTCTCTAGCCAAAATACAAAAGTGTGGAAACTTTTTTGTACAATCTATTAAGAAATTTCAACATTACTGCTGAAATTAAGCTAATAACGATCAGTTATCTGACCCAAAGTAAGAAAATATGCATCCCAATAGAAAATCTAGCAAAATGACTGCAATTCTTAAAAAAACAGTGGTAAAATACTAAAAGTTTTCTGAAAGAGCAAAGACTTCTATGCTCGGATTAGCTTTTTAAAATTCCAGACAGCATGTCCTATCAGATAGCTCTCTTTTTTTCCCTAAAAGCCACTGAGTGGATTTTGACAGACAGATCCAATTGAAGTGCTCTGATATTCTGCAGGTAAAACTCCCCTGGTATATTTGGCCATTTAGGAAGTGTAGAACTGAAGTCAGGTTGAAGTCAGGCTGAGTTAAGCAGGTGTGGATTTACCTCGGTGTACACAGCTGAGCAGGAGGTAAAGGATGTGAGGGAGAGTGCTAAAGTAAGATCACACCAATAAAGCCTAGTGCACACCGCTCCATTTTAAGGCTAATTTTCCTGGTTGGCGAGGGATTTCAGAAATATTCTGAAGCCTGCTAAACTTGTCATGTGCCTGTCACACACACACACAAAACGTGTTTAGTGGAAGTGGTGCAGTGACTCTATTTCTGTAGTTGCCAATGAGTCACTGAGCCTGTTTGTAATTAGCAGGGGTCGTGTAGTTTTGGAGAGTAGTCGCAATGAGCAGCAGCCAGTAAGATTGTGTACAAGATTAAAGGATATTCCAGAATTATTAGGAACTGAAATTTGATGAGGATATGACAGGCTAGCTGCTACGTTTCCAGAAATCAGATCCCAAACTCACTGGTGGTGCAGAACAGACATAGTTTTCATTCAAGTGCTGTGTCATAAATGTAAAACCATTCATTACAAATACCTATACTAGTATATTATAAGGTATTTATATTTTTCTGTTTTATGTTTAATGGTGGTGTGAGATTTTGCCTGTTCTACTTGCGGGCTGGAGCAGCACCCATTTCTAGATGCTGTAACATTATGCAGTTTCAAATCCAGTTTTTACATAACAACCTTCATTTAACACAATGAAAAACATGAACTACTGATGTCGGTATGCTTCTTGTAGGATTTTTTACGAATTCAAACCACACTAAATGTGTAATTCATCAAACGGAGGTTAATGGGATCAAGGTTCTAGTGTAAATAAATGAAAAATATCTGATCTCCCAGTATTTCATTGGACGATTAAACTGGCAGGTTTAATAAATGCTTAAAACAGTCATTAAACAACAGTAATTGTTCATATTTTGTGTGTTAATATTAATACAAATATATGCACAATGATTTCTAGACTACTGCAATGTACAGCATATGTAAACGTTTTCTGTTTAGTTAGGCCAGACATTGAGATATTATGATAAGGCTATGTTACGTATGCACTAGGCTTAAACAAATCAATAAACTGTACCAAACAGGAACCAGGAACTACCGTTTTAAAGTCAAGAAGCACAGTACTCGAGGGTAAACATGGAAATGGGAGCAAAGAACAATGACTAAAGTTTCTAAATAAATAAAAGCAAGACAAACGCCACAAAGGCCAATGAAACACACACACACACACGGACATAAATACACCTTAAAGATCACAAATACTATGGGTGCAAATAATAAAGAAGGGAGTGGGAAGGCTAGGGGCAGCCAAAGGAAAACGGAAGCGGGAAAGAAAAAATGTGACACACTAACATTACTGACAAATTCAGACGTTACTGAAAGAGGAACTCCTAATAGGAAGAAAGGGGGGGGGGGGGTGTTAGTAAAAAAGTACTAACAAACGAATAAAATACGTGCTAATAAGTTACAGTCAATATGCACTTAATTAGTACAGGGTCGCAGCAGCAAGGGTAGTTCATCTCCATAGTAACACCCAATAGGAAAGAGGGGTAAAAAGCTAAGGGCTACAGGCTAGAAAAGCCTGGCAAGGCTGTAGGGAGCAAGAGGCCTTTACAACTTCTCTTCCATCCTCTTGTGAGCCCAGTTAGGACATGCAGCAGTTACCTGCAGACATTACAAGTTTAGTGAAATTCAGTTGGCACTGAATTAAAGAACTCGGGTTTACGATGGCTGATGGAGAGGAGCTTAAATGACATTTGACATTTCGTCAAACGTTTTAACATGTCGGAGGCCAAACAAGCAAAACTAGCATAGCTGAGAGATAAATAAAACAAGCTTGCAGAGTACTGTGAACCATGCAGAATGCAGTGGAGAATTTGTTCAATTTTAATGAAACGTGCATTATGAAGTTTCAGCGATTTTAAAGATGACCAATGTTTAGATAAAGACTTTCATAATTATTATTTTCTTTCTTTCTATATAAATATGGCCCCATTTACATCTGGCAGAAATGCAGTATGTATATGCAGGCAATTATCACTCAAGCATATAGTAGTAGATGCATTTGCATTAAAATGCATGCACATCAGTGAGTGGGTTTCACTTTTTTTTCAGCATTATGCAAATGAGTACTCACCGAGGACAACATCAGTCAGTTCTCCCAGGTGAGACCTCCTCCTCGGTAAATGCACTTCCTCTGGCCGGACTGCATTTACACCAAACTGAAATCTAAACACCGCACGAGGGGCTCGAGCTGCTCCATCGCATCCTTTCTGTGTCTGGCACACATTTACAGCTTCTCAGGAAACAGAATGTGCATACATAGTGCCAGCTGTAAAAGGGGTCACAGCTTTTTGAAAATCTACCGACTTACTAGGGCAATACTAAAGTATTTCTGCATGAATTAGTCATAAAATGTAGCTTTGCCTTCACTGGAATTTTAATGAGACACAAATGCTGGAATGGAAACATAAAAAAAAGCATCTAGACATCTGAGCTAAGTGAAATTAAATGTGTATCGGTATCAAGGTAATAAATAAAGGTAGGCCCAGAGGCTTTCTGCGCGGAGTTTGCATGTGTCCTTGTGGGTTTACTACGGGTGCTCCGGTTTCCTCCCACAGTCCAAAACATGCAGGTAAAGTAAAGTTTAGTAGTCTAAATTATCCAAAACTGAGTTTGATGTGACTTGTGTATTGTTTGATTGTTTACTGTCATGGATATGACCTTGAGTTTAAAATGCTCATTAAATAAATTAATTAAAAAAACATTTGTATTAAAGTAATATATAGTAATTAAAAACCAAAGCATTTGGTAATCATTCGTACAGCTCAAATGAATAAATAAAAGTATTTCTTACACTTTAGGTGTATGAGTTTAAAATGTGCTAACAAAAGCCAAAGTCCACAATAAATACCACGAAGGTTTGGAAAATGGAAAATAGCAAACTTTTAAGCCTTTATTTTATTTTGTTCTTCTGTAGAAAATACACATAAATGTTAGTAATTAAAATAGTAATCTGAAGTATATATGCAGCATTATGCATTCTGGTATTCTGGTAAAACACAATTAATAATTACACTCACAGCACATTAAATATATAAATTCTTTACAATTTGACAACTTGACCCTGCTTTCACTTGACCCATTTTGGCCAGTGGTTAAAGCAATTAACTATTGGTTTTATTTCTTGTATTGAGTCTTTTCATTAATGCAAATGTGAAAGCAACAATGTTTGCTACTTTATTTTAACAAAGGCAGGATAACAAATTATTTTACTTGTCATAAAATTTTATTGAATAATATTAAAAGATTCATTCATGACCTGAAAAGTTAAAATCTTAGCTCAATTATGATGTCATTACGATACCCGAAGAAGGTTATTCATGTAAGTAATCCAAGAAAATACTGCCAGATAGAACAGAAAACATCTGGTGGAGGTTATTGTGGCTAAAAAAGATCATTGAGCTGTAAATGATTAATTAATGTGCTTTACAATTGAATAAATTTGTTTATGTGTTTGCAAATTAAAATCATCTGTAATATTTCAATGAGTAATTGATGCAGAAATTGAGGTAACTTGAAATAATTGGAAAATATATATATAATCTGTACAAAAATTGTAGTTAACTTGTGTGATTACATGTTGATACAATTTCACAAATTCAAAATAGCAATTTTGATGGTACTTATATAATAGGTGGATATTCTTTTTGTGAAAGCATACACTTATTGATTTCAGGTAGATACTTTATTGTAAAGCATGCATCACTAGCTTTGCCTCTTCATTTGCACACTACAGCCTTGCCTGGATCAGGGGTAGTAACAGGTTGACAGGTTAAGTATGTGGGGTAGGAGCTGTTGGGTAAGGGATAGGGTCTCTTACCAGCCTGGACAGAGACTCACTTGAGCGTGAGGCGAGGGTCTCCATAAGGGGCATAGGGAGAAATGTTTAGTACAAACTCCTTGGGCGGGTAGGAGCTCCACCGCTGCTGTTCTGAATTGTTGTCATTGTTATTCCAAAAGTCTCTGTCTAGATCACTAAAGGCCAGAAAGAGACACAAATTCATGAGACAACACATCCGTCCATTACTCATCTGTATATGCCATCATCCATTTAACTTTTAAACCAGTCAACTTACTCATCCATCCAATAATGTGTCTGTCCATTCATGCAGCCATCCATCCACTTACCCATCAAGTTACTCATCCATTCCTTATTTTATTCATTCACTTGTCCATCTATTTATATATTCATGCATCTATCGGCCCATTTATCCAGGCATCATCTTTTTTATAATCTGCCCATAGATCCACCCACTATCCATCCTCTAATCCATCATGCATGAAAGCCTTGTTTCAATAAGCCATCTTTTTTATCCATCCACCAATTCATTGTTTCAATCAACCATCCACTCATCTGTCTCTCTATCCATCCATCTATTCATCCATCCATCGATCTATCCATAAAATCTCCTGAATGCATTATGAAATTCCATCCAGCCATTACGTTATTTGTTCATCTATTATTTACTACATTTATCTACATGTATTTTAAAATACAATAAAAAACTCCAATTATTCATTTATTCCTTCATATGTTGCCTGGGCTTTTCAAACCTGCAAACGCCCTTCACTGCCAAAACCAGTATTTTGAAGGAACAAATCCTTGTAAAGTTGTTGTATATTTGTGTGAGTAGACTTTCATGTTCATCATGATCCGGCGCAGTCCTAACATAGTTTTAAAAAGCTACTTCCAAATGGCTCAAACAAAACCGAAAAGAAATAAACCTGGAAAGTTCAGAAACATATCTGTATTAAAGAGACAAGCATAAAATGAACCATTATGCAAATAAATGCAAGTGACTCCTTAGATAACAACATGTAGCATTGATACATTGCTCTGAATATAAACATTCATGATCACAAAAACGATTCGTCGTTTTGAAGAGAAGAGAGAGAGTTAGCAAGTCATTGAGAAAGAAAATAAAAAAAAGCTTTGGAGAAACAGCAGAATCCCAGCGGCGGTGCATAATACCTAAAGACATCGGTGGGGGGGAAAGAAATCAGGTGGATTACTGGAAAAATATTCAGGGAGACCAAACAACATTATGAACAAGCGGTTTTCTCAGCATCAGCAACAATGGACACTTTAGAACATCTGCTTTAAAACTGTATCACACAAAGAGCAAGAAAAATTCAATGAAAAATAACACGCATCAGCAGCACCTGCAAATAGACAAACGTGGATGACCCGTTATTATTCAATGATGCAGCTGCATTATAGAGCTGAACTCCATGTTTTAAATGAGTCACGAGTAGGAGATCAAACAGCCTCTTCAGGAGCGTCAAAAAGGAAGCAGCCATTGCCTTCACCGACTCACACCAACAACAACAGCTGCACAACACTTCCATACACCCACCCCGCTTAACTCGAATATACAGGCAACATTAAAGACTGCACCACACACACACACAAGCAAAATCCTTCATTCAGACATTCATCTAGTGAACCCACGGCTCAGTGTGGCACTCGGATTCAGCCATCACATGCACTTAAGCGTTGCTGTATTCAGAGATGCTATCAGTCAAAGAAGCGGAATTATGCATAAATGTGGAGACACTCATCAATAAATATGAAAGCAAAGTCGAGCTTCTGGATTGCACAGAATAAGCTGATATGCTTTTTAAAAAGCTTTTCTCACTCTCTTTTGTTTTGTAAGCGCTGCAACAAATACAATGTCACATTTTAACAAACCAAAAAGAAGTACACAAGACTGCAGCAAAGGAAGGGAGAGAAAGAAGTGCAAGTCACATGACCAGACTAATCAGCAGGGAACTTGAATGCCGTATTCATGACCGAGCGGAACATGTAAAGTTTTGAAATTCCTGGATTAGTAAAGATCTCGATTTTATAACAGCAGCACACATGTAGCCAAGCAGTTACGGTGCTGGAATAGCAAATGCACGGTCACAGGTTCAATTCCCACCTCTACCATGTTGCTGCTGTTGGGTTCTTAAGCTTTAAACGTTTCCTAATCTGTAATGTAAGTTAGACAAAATCTGCTAAAGGTTACATTTAAATCTGAGACTCCAGCCCCTAAATGTCATGCCAGTCTTAGGTCATTAAATACTCTTTAATCTAATAATCTGAATTAAGAGTTTTCATTAATAAACAGTTCACTTGTATTACTAAATGAAAAATGTAAATAAAACATATTTTGCAAAGAAAAGTTAAATGAATACAGTAATAAATAAAGCAAAGGAACTTGTTCCAGCACCTTTAGCACCAGACTTGCAGCTAATCTATTTTTTTCAATTTTGCATTTTACCTCCTTTTTCTGCAAATTTAATCGTCTGTCTGTTACTGAACAGCACGAATCATTAACCCTAAAACATTAACGCCGGGTGATTTTCACCCACATAATTTATGTCATGTCATTTTCATTGTTTTGCTGCTGTCTGAGTTACATGGTGGGACTTTGGGTGGTTTCAGGACGCTCATTAGTGTCATTAATGGTTTGGTTGATTCAATCGTTTCATCTATATTTCTCAGGTTAGTTATCGCGTGTTTAAATCAGGCGCTTTATACCGTGTCAAATATACCAATGTTAATGATGGTGTTAGTCATTTTAACAATAAAGTTCTAGAGTTATTAATGCTACTCAAGGGGGTGACATGACAAGAACACATGCTCAGATTTATGCTCAGTCTACTAAGGTCTAGTAACAGATTTTTTGTGCCTTTTTTTTAGCATTTTGCAGACGTTATTGTTAAATGCTAATTTGATACACCGACATTGAATTTGCATGTACGTGGATTAGGGCTGACCACAATTAATCGATTATTCGTTGGTCGACCGAAAAAATTATTAGTCGGCCAAATTCCATTGGTCGACTAGTCGCAGGAAAGAAAAACGCTGCGTTTCGTCAAAGGACTTCTGGGACTT
>JAOTRQ010000006.1:3738241-3749832 GCA_028565875.1 Hoplisoma paleatum | reverse complement strand
GACCAATGGAATTTGGCCGACTAGTAATTTTTTCGGTCGACCAACGACTAATCGATTATTTGCGGACAGCCCTAATTAAAACATGTTATTAGGACTAAAAACTCTCAGTAAATACTCATGAAAACAACAATTACATTAAATAATTAATTTACCCATGATGTTTAATATACATTCATGACATGTATAATTCATTTGTATTATGACTCATTATTACACACGTTTCTATCATTCCCAGTTATGAACAATTTGCTATCACGTGCATGTTTTTGGACTGTAAAGAGTAGCAAGAGCACCCACAGTACCCTCCCTCCCCCATCAGACCATGCAAACTCCACAAATTAAAACACCCTACCTGGGGATTAAATCCAGAACCATCTTACTTTAAGGCAACAGTGTTACCCACCACCCTGCCCGTCCTTGTAAAATCACAGTGACCAGTAATATTGTACATAGCTTAACAGTAAATAAAAACTACACTACACATGGTGAAGTTAAATATTGCACACTACATCAGTAATAATAATACTAATAAATAAGCCACGGTTTGTGAGGCCTTGCCGGATATGCCTTGCTGCTTCCGTTTGGTGCTGAAAAAAGCTCCTATTGGCAATCAACAATGTTACAGACCATCACCATATACATGAGCTCTTGATAATATTACACGTTGAATACAACATGTTTGATTTTATGGAACTGCCAGGACAATAGAAAGACCTAAACCTGCAATCCTGACATTAAAAATGAACAATGGAGGTGATGCAAGCACGACACAACTCAAGTAGGATTTTTTTCGGACATTGGAAATTAGTCTGTGACAGTAAATCACTTGAAGTCATTTGGTGTAAGGTCAGCCTTATATTTCCTGCAATATTTCACCCACATATTTTGGACTGAATTTATAAATGCTATAAAGGCTCGATCATCTTCACGTGAAAGCATTGTTTTGTTGATATAAAGGTAAATTTTAGATCAGCATCATAGTGAGACTCCTTTTTATTCTGAGTGTTTTGCAGCATGAACATAAGCTTTAAAAAATGATATTCTGAACTGTTAATATTTTCTCACATAACTTAGAAAGGACTCGATTTTCATACCCGATTATAAAAACAAACAAAAAGCACAATGCTGTGGTCAGCTGTGACCAGTTCGCCTTACAGTGGGTATGTGGATGATTCTTAAGTTGATGCTCAGTCTCCAAACATGCATTTAAAAAAAATCAGCCTTGATCCTTTTTATTTGCTTTTTGTTGACTGGATGCCAGCATACCACACAGACACATAAAAAATGCAAAGGATTTTTCGTTCCAGAGAAAAGACTGCTGGAGGCCTATTTCAGCAGAGTTCTTTTTTATTGCTAATTTTGAAGAGGGGGCCAGTATTTAGTAATGTTGCTGCTGTGCCATCTTTTTCACTTGTTGGTTATTTTCACTCTACAGTATATCTAATGCCTAGGAAACCCTCTCCTGACTGTTACCTTTAAAATGACTTTGTACTCTGTAAGCTTTTGCAGACCATGGTTTTCAATGCCAGGAAAATCTTACAAGAAACGCTGAACTCTGATCTTGTGTATTTATAGTAAGTGTCACTTGACACTTGAACAAACTGTTGGACATAATGGACAACGCGAGGCACCCTCTACACATAAGTCACCAGAGAAGCCAGTTCAGTGAGAGAATGCTCCTTCCCAAGTGCAAGACCAACAGACTAAAAAACTATTTTGTCCCTCATGCCATCACACTGTACAACTCCTCACTGGGGGAGGAGGGGTAACAGGGTGGATAATGGGAGGAATAACAGTTAGCTGGACTTTACTGGATCACATTAGAGCAATACCTACACCTATTAATAATTTTAATGCACATTGTACTTATATATACACTTTATGTACAAAACAGATTTTTCTTACTTACATTATTACTTACTTATTGTATTACTTTTATTCTTACTTATTTAACTTTTTCCTTGTGTGTAATTATGATGCTACTGGGACCTCAATTTCCCTGAGGGAACCACCCAATGGGATGAATAAAGTTCTATCTATCTATCTATCTACTTAACAGAGTCTCAACCCTATTAAAACAGAGCATGTATACATATACAATTACACGATTTAGCTTCTATTCTCTACCTCTAAACAATAGCAGTTATTTGAACAGATATTAGGTTAGGTCACAATAAAGGTGGAAATAGATCTAAAACATTTTGTTTCACAAGATGAGTTTTAAAAAACTAGCATTTTGCCAGGGGTGTGTGAACTTGATAACCCACTCATGAAATACCTTTAAAGAATTAAATGCACAATTCTTACCTTTGTGTCCATGTTTAAGTTGCTGATATGTAGTGTTTGCATGGGGGCACTGATAACGATGCCAGTCACCTGGCCCGTGCTGGTTCCTGTAGAATTTGTGGTATTCAGGGGCATGGCACACGGCTGGCCATTGATGATGCGCAGTTGGTGGATTGGGCCAGATGAAGCAGAGAGGGCAGATGTTAACTTGGTAGTGAGCATGACTGGTCTTTGAAGCAGCTGTGGCGCTGCCATCATGGGGGGAGGCGGAGCAGGGGCGATGGGAATGTTGTTAGGAACCACCGATTTTGGTCGCACCTAAAAATAATAAAAAGATCATGTCAGCCAGTTATTGTGCATCAAATCACAATCCCCATCCACACTGTGTGAAAACACACTACATGTAATGTCCTAATCTGTTTGGACTTTTAGTTCCAGGTTAGGTCACTGTGGAGCTCTTAATCAGTGGAGCAAGTCAATTTAGTTCCTTGTTTTAACTGAGGATGAGGACTAGGAATGCGCTGCAAGTTGTGGTTAAGGTTCTGAACACTCGATATTGTGTAATTAAAGTGATTTTGGAACAACAGGTGGACTTACCAGCTGTAGCCACAAAGGTGAAAGTATATTTAACAAAATGTATTTTGTGCACGCATTGGCTCGTTCAAACACCCGAGGCCCATAAAATTAATAGTGTACCAGCAAAAATATGTTCTAGCGAGATCTCGTGGTTATGAGAAAAAAGTTTAAACGTTGGGACATTCAACAAAAAAATACTTGCTTGTTAATCATCTTTAAATGCATCTAAGTCAAAAGTTGAAAGAAAAGAGTTCTAGTGATTTCATAGTTTTTGTATATTGTAAAGATAAACATGCACAGCTTGATGCCTTCAACACAGAGAAAAGGTGGGTATGACCAGTTTTAAATTTGACATTCTTCCTAGCTATGGTATAAGTCTGAATTTTCGTAAGTTTAATTTGACAGACCTGCAGCAACCAGTGCTTCAGCAAGATGTCTCATAGTGGCTTTATAGACAAAGTGCTTTATTCTAACTCAGACAATTAACTGACCTGAATCTCATATCGACAAAACAATTCAAAAACGATTAAAAATTTATTAATAGAAAAAAATCTATAATTATATTGCTAAAAATGCACCTACCCCAATTTTTTTAAGCGTGCTGAAAACATCAAATTATAAAATGTGGTCATCTTTACAAAAAAGAGTGGAAACAAACTGCACAAACTGGAAATCTTTACATTCTAATTCTTACTTAGCAAATGTGGTTTGTAGAAAACTGGAAATAACCACTATGTGATTTACAAAGAAATGTCTATACAGTAGGACTAGAAATCCTACTTGAGGATTAAAAATAAAACATCTTTTAAAGGCATGCACCTTGACCCTTTTAAATCGTTTTAGATTCAGAGCTCCCAGGAGCATTACATAAAGCATTACATATAGCTTTATAAAGTCAAAGGTAGCTTGTTTTGAGATGAAACGGGTAAGCAATAAGCAAAAAATGCAGAAAGAAAGACTTCACATCAGTATAAGAGCAGACATCAGAGCGGCACATGTAGGTAAAACACACCAAATGCTGTAACAGACAAAAGAACAGACACACACGCACACCACATATACTCAGAAGCTGCAAAAAAAAAAATTATGTAAATGAGAAGCAAGGACCAAAGCATAATGCTAAAAAGTGGGTACTTCAGCTTTAACATCCAGGACATAGCTTAATGTACAAATAACCTTTATGCACTAACTTTGAGTCCTGGTAGATTTTATCACCCATGGGGCTCCCGAGATTAAACACGCTTTCTTCACGTTACTAAATGTTAAGAATTCCTCTAGTGGTTGGGAAAGGGAAGGGGTGAGCAAAGACGCACCTGTGGCAGAAAGGTGGGCCGAGGCGTCAATCTAGGAGGAGGGACAAACTGGGGAACTTTGATAGGCTGAGACGTGCTGTTGCTGGCCTGCACCTGTGACAAAACCAGTGTTATATTTTCACGCAAAACACTGTGCATCTATTCACTGTGTAGGAAAATGTTTTAACGAAAAATACTTTTAGGAAACTGAAAAAAAAATGAATTCTTTTCCTTTTTACATTTTGGTTTTATAATCACAGATGAATGCCACCAATCACCACATCTCAGCGCATTAGCAGAGGAAGTTGTCTTGACTCATCAGAACAGACATAGCATTCAAGATTAACAAAACATTTCACAGCAATACAATGCAAGCTGGTGATAAGAATTTAAAAACTAATGAAAGCTGAAATGTGTTATTAAGAAAGCCTGTTAATTCAATAAAGATCCATTCAGATAAGTCCATCCTACCATTTAAATGCTTTCTTAACCCATATTTTCTTTGTAAAGTTTTGCCCGTTGAAATGCATCAGTTACTGTGTTTTTTTGAGAACACGGTTATCCTCTACATGCATGCAAGCTCTATTAACATTGAAAACTGCAATGTAAGGGTAGACAATAGTCATATTCCTAATAGCATTTCCCTTATAGTAAACACATAAGGTAAACACATGATTTAAATCATTCTGTTTTCCCAAAACGCAGAATATGTGTGGACGTAACGCCAAAATGATAAAATACCTAGGTGGATACACCCAAGCCCCTCTCCATGTGGACAGGGCCTCTCATTCCAAAATCCATTTCACAACTGGCTACACACAACCCTAGTTTGGCACCTTGTCCAGACCTCATTTTAAGGCATAGACATAGTTTTGTTATGTCTGTATTTTACAAGACACTTGTCAACTGTAAGATAAAGAAGACACTTTCTATGATTTTTTTGCCATCGGTTCTTATGTTTGTTTATCAGATGCTGTGTCAGAAGAACTGGCACTGGCACTGAATAAGTTCCTTATTTATTTCTATAATCCCAAGAAGACAAACTGTGTGTGTCTAAGTATTGTAATTAGCAAGTATGTAGTGCTCGAGTGTTTCCTGCAAACAACACACATCAACTAATAAAAGTATGGCTTGATAATTACATAATGACTCATATAAGTTGTGTTGAATAAAAAACATTTATAACTTAAGGGGTTCCAGGACTGGATGTTTAAAAATTTAAGCATTGCTCTGGTAATATCTTACACGCAGCAAGTAGTAATCTACACTTACAAGAATAAGATTCTTCGACAGAATGTGTGATGCAGCATCAGTGTCCTGACCCGCCGGTTTGTTAGCCACCTGAAGGTTAACTGGTACAGAATCAGGGTTTGTAGTAGGCCGAGGGGTATTGCTGATGGCAGTGACCATGGCAACAGCAGGACGAGCTGCTGTCACTGAAACAGGCATGTTTGATGTGGCAGCTTTCAGCACTAGAGGTAGAGTCTTCGTGGCGATGACCGGCGTGACAGTCAAGGTTTTCTGGAGTATTAGAAAAAGAATAACAAAATTACATACAAATCTATATTAAATCATTTTCATATTGCACCAAAGCTTAATCCTTGTCATCCAAACTGCTATGGCTTCTGGGTTTGCCCAGAATCACTGGTCGTAGTGCTGTGACACCACAGACACCCAGCTCATCTATAGTACTGATGGCAAAAGGTTAGGGCAATGTACATCTGCACAACCATGAATATGAATAAAAAATACATATTGAAAGGAAATGTTTGTGTCACCACTTGTACATCATAAATATAATAATTACACTGCCTATAAAGTAGAGATGAGCATTAATAGCTTCAGTCAGAATCCACTAATACAAAATTAACATTGCACTTATTAACACATAATCTAATTTAGTATATGTATTAATTATTAATTACTTATTTAATTATTAAAAATTAATAAATAGCATCAGTGATTCCACAGCACAGCTGAAAGAGACAGTCATTCATTTAGCATTAGATTGGTCTGGTACCATCTGCTGGTAAAAAAAAAAATTACATGTCTGTCTTGACGATGCTCGATTGAATGTTAGGCTTTCAAACGAAGCTAGATGTGTCTTTATCTGTAACATTTGTATTTGTTAAGTAGTATAAGTTTAAGTATAAGTTATTTTTTTCATTTTGGGTTAACCTGAGCTACTAGTGGTTTATTAAAGGTTTATTACAGGAATCAATTGTAATACTCATACATGAAATATGGCCAGAATAACACATTGAAAATGTTGTGTTTCAAGCAACTACAGTAATAAACAGTTATAAACCTTTAGAGCGTGTGTCGAGAAACAAGCAGAACAGAGAGGTTTCATTTATTACTTATTTTTTATCATAAGTACAATGTGCTTTCAACTAGAATCAACTGAACTGGTCAGTTTTACTGACTGACTCATGTTAACCCAGTTCCTTAAACTGAATCAGAAGAACCACCACTACCACGAATGTGAACGTAGGGAGCCGTGCTCACTGAGTCATGTATGAAGAGTCATGCTCAGGTCGGCTCCCAGTCTCACGCTTTACACACTCCAAAATACGGACAAAGTGATCAGAAAGGACAGTTTAAATATGAGTATAAATTGGCATTTAGAGCTTGAAACATCCTCATTTATTCGCAAAATCCGTTCCATCCACTTTTTTGAGCTTCATCCATCTGTGTTTTTTAAAGCCCATTTTCAAAAATACAACCCAAAAACTAGTGAAGGTTATGCAAGAATATATTAAATAATATTAACAAATCTAAGTTGCTACCATAGTTAACAACTATGCTTTTGGGAAACGCCCCCCAGATTGAAGAAATGCAACAAACTGGTTATATAGAAGACCTGCCTAAAGGTCAAAGAAAACATGCAATCGGGTCATTAGATAAAAGAAAAAAAGACACTAAATAAAATTAAATTGTCTGTATGTCAGTTTCAGAGGTCAGACAAAGTGTAAATGCTGTGTTACCTGTGAAGCTGCCTTGTGAGTAGGTCCTGTAGTCTGATGCTGCTGGAGCTGACAAGAAGGTGACAGTAATGTGGTTTTACTGTCCACTGCTGCTTGCACCGTCTGCCGCTTCAGGTCTGGTTCCTGCTTCACCAAGATCTCCTTTCTTAATTGCTCAACAACTTTTTTCTAGAAAAAATAAAGGGGTTACTTTAAACCAGCCAAAACTACCAATGTGGTGACCGTCTCTATAAGCCTCAATTATTAACAAATTCTAAAAGAAAACATCACAGGTATAATCCCCAGCACATATCACCTAGTGTACAAACTGTCAAGCAGTTGTGTAGCAAATTTATACAGTGCATCAGTTGTAAATCACAGTTATGTTACAGCTTTATTTCAAAAGATTACATTTCATTTTTCTCCCTCAGAATGAATCTCCGTGAAGACTACAGGTAAGCAAATTGTTAGAGAGTTTTGCAAATGTATTCAAAATGAAGCATTCACAACCCTCAATAATTTGCTGAAGCACATTTAGCAGCAATTGAAGCCTCAAGTCTTGGGGATATGATGTTTTGGTGCAGTCTCTCTCTCTGTGCTTTGCAGAACCTCTCAAGCTCCATCAGCATGGATGGGAAGCATCAGTTCACACACATTTTCAGATCAGAATTTTGAGGTAAATATAATAATACATTTTTAAATAAGTCTTTACCGTCATCACAGAAAAGTTAACAATATCTCAATTGTATTACTTTGATTAGTACCGATTAGTAGACATCAATGTGTTTTAATGCATACACGGAAATCTTTATCAAATGTGTAATATAGTTGGTATTTGCGGGATTTTTCTATGAGCCACACATTTCTGTCCAGCTTAAAGAAAGCGACTGTCAAAGGTCTTTCAGGTGTGAAGAAAGCACACACCGTTACAGGAACCTATTCAATAAAAGCTGCTGGAGAAATTTAACAGACATGCACACATTGAAATTCCGCTCACACACTCTACTGCCTTTGAGTCTGCTGGAGCCAAAGCACACCTCTGAGAGAAATGGAATGGGCACATGGCCACACTCATTCACTCACTCAGGTCTAGTGTCTGACCAAGAAAGAAAGAAAAGACAAAGTAACCACTCCCACAAAACAAATTAGTTAGGGAGTAATTGCTTGGGGAATAGTCAGAATTTAAATATGACGAATAGTGTTTATTTTGTATAACAAGCCTACAAGGTAAATGCAATCGCATTAAGGTACATCTACAGACTAGGTTAACTTGGTTAGCAATATGACAGAAATAACAGAAAAGAGGAGGAGTAAAAACTATACATGCCAATTTAAACACAGCAAAGCCCAAAAAAATGTTAATCCATCTAAGTCAGAATAAAAACAAACAAACATCCGTTTTGCATTGTATGATGCAGAGATGTTTTCTCCACACAATGCCATGCTTAAATTCTTGGTACTGGTGTAAAGTAGTAACAAGGCAAAATTATCAGATTGTGTTTGTTCTCATTTTCACTGTTTGTAATTTACCTTGCAATGTTAAATAAAGTTAAATAAGTTTTAAACATGAAGCTTACATTGTCTAATTCCAGTGGCCTTTCTTTGTGGTTAATGGTGGCACACGCTGATTCTGGTCAACCCCGTTCCCACAAAACCACTTCACTATACGTTGGCCAGAGTCAATGATACAAAATGATACCTGTATTCAGCAAAAGTTGTTGGTTAAACCTGGCAATTTAAATGGTCACAATGTGGGTCGCTGGATAAAAAAACGAACTAATTTGCAGTGGACAAAGGTACACACCTCTGTTTCGTTTACAATAGCAAAACCATCCACAAATAGAACCCTATAGAACATTGAGGTTTCAAATACTACAGAACTGTACATTACCCCGTTTTGACAATGTTTTACCTACAAACCCAATTTCAATAAATATAACAATAAAATGCAAAATTTGCAAATGTATATAAAAGACAAGTTTGTTTTGACTAAATTGGTGTATTGTTTTTGTGCTTATTTCCAATACGTGCTCATTTTCTTTCACTTTTAACACCACTTTATCCAATTCATGGTAACAAAAAGAGAGAACAATTTAAGATTTCCCAGTTAACTTCACTGGATGGCTTTGGACAGTGGAAGAAAGAGCCCAGGCAAACACAAAGAACCTCCATACAGAAAGGACCCAGGTTGCAGTTCAACGTTTTAACAGATCCCTAACCATGACTTGCACAACATTTACAAAACAGACAGCCATGCATCTTGTGGTTAGAATTTGTCTTAACACGTAGGGCCATCAGAGGGCATTGCCTACTGCACTCCAAAAAAAAACAAAAAGCAGTTGAGGTTCATCTGTCTGAATTTCAGAAAGTTATATTAATATGGAAAAAACCTGTGTATTTTAAACATGTGTTTTCTTACCTGTTTCTCACTAAGAGCAGTGATCTTGGCCTGGAGTTCATGAAGCTGTTTTTTCAGCTCAGCATTCTAGGATAGGATTTTAAAGAGAGTTTAGTTTGCTTATTATTTTTGTAAATATAAATGTTAATACCAAATGTAATGCCTGTAATGCATTTCAACAAATTGGAGCAGCACATCAAAAGATCCTAGAAATTTAGAAAAAGGGGAAGGGGCTCAATCTGCTCTGAAGTGGAAATATGCTGCTGTGTGACCACCAGAAAATTTATTTCAATTCATTTTTCATCAACACAGGTTACAAAAGTCAGTGTCTGTCTTAGTATGGGGATGGTAGTGACAGTAGGCACTGAATGTTCTCTACAATTGCACAATTAATGAGTCATTCAAAAGAATGAAGAAGAAGTGTTTCGTCATGCAATAATCTTTACAATAAATACAATTTGCATCCTCCATAGAACATTTTGTTTAAAAAATTATAAAAGTGGTATACATGCATATATAACGTTTTGAAAACATGTTGGCATCCATTTGATAATTAGCAGATACTGCAAAAAACAAGAAACTAGTTTTTAAGTTGAAGGAATATATATCCTGAACTTGCAAGTACTTGTCAATGACTGCTGTCGACCTTTTTTTTACATGTTTACATCAATAAACACAGAACATTAAATGGGTACATTAAATCTTTGTTTACGTAGGAAAGACATGAATAAAACAAATATGATTCACTCCCTAAGCACTCCCTGATAACAAAGCTAAGGTGCTAACTTTCTGGCAGTACAGGTTCTTCTACTGAGAGACGTTTGCTGCATTCATGCATCATTAGCTATTTGACGCACGGTAAAATCAGAGCATTAAGCATCAAGCTGTTTTACAGCACTGCTCTGCAGATTATAAAACAGAACGATCATAAGTAGCTCTTGATAATTTTACCCATGTTACAAAAACATTCTTCTAACTCTTCTTTAAAAATAACTTTTAATATCCTGAAAATATCACTCTAAAAATACATTTACACATAGCTTTATTTACACCTTTTAGAATTTGTTTAGATTCTAATTTGTTTAGAATTAGGATTTAACATCTTGTTTTTCACTTTGTTACTCATTACACAAGATTCCTAAGTTTACAGGTTCATAGATTCGTTCAGACATAGTCATGACATGAACTAAATGCCTTTGGAAGGAAACTGAAGCACATTGAGTAAACCCATAGAGACACTGCGAAGACAGAAATGACTTGGGATCGCCCCAAATCCCCCTAATCTTGGTAAGGTGTTGATGGTGCCATTATCTTATTGATAACACTGAATGAAGTGTCATCGAGCCCGTGCACTTCTGACATGGTCCTTTACACAACTTCATCACTGAGAACTTTTTAATCTGAAGTAATTAGGACTATGTTGAGTGTTGTAATATAGTGTGTGTGTGTGTGTGTGTGTGTGTGTGTGTGTGTGTGTGTGTGCTGGTAATCATTACGTTGCGGGGACTTTTGTCTGTTTACACAGTCACCTCATGAGGACCTCTTGCGGTGTGGGGACCAAAAGTCTAGTCCCCAAACGGGAAACCATTTTATATGAATAAAAAAGGTGTTCTGATAGTGCTTGTGAGGTTTTTAGCTTTGGCCCATAAGACATGATTTTCTGTGATTTTCCGTGTGTGTGTGTGCGTGGCGGAGTTCAGTTCATTCCCCTATAGTTTATGAGTGGTATTACATGTCACACACTCCGACACAAATATGGTTGGGCTCCACCCACTTCCGTGTCCCCATAAAAAATGATTTTAGAAATTTTCAGTGTTATTGTTATTCATACAATGGAGATGAAAGAAGACATCATCAAAGAAATTTTTTATGCAGAGGATCAAAAGGGAAACAAAAGGTAAGCACATTTATATATATATCCCTCAAATTATTTTACTTAACTCCACTTAGTTTACAGGATAGCTAGCAAGTTTATACATCAAGTGTACATTATATAAATATATAATATACATATGATTTAATTAAAAATAATATATATATATATATATATATATATATATATATTAGGGCTGT
>JAOTRQ010000006.1:3718517-3729142 GCA_028565875.1 Hoplisoma paleatum | reverse complement strand
AAAATTGTCCCGTAGTCACAGAAACATGATCCCTGTAGAGATACAGGGTTGGGGAAAGACCTGGCAACCTACCCTGTTGAATGAAATTGCCGAAATACTCTGGGATCGGTAACGAGGGTCGATTTAGGGTAAAAAAGATGTAGGGTAAAAATCATCATCATTTAGAACGTTAAGAACAGTTGCAAAACTGCAAACTTAAACTTTGTGTCCCACCATAATAGTAAGAAAAGTATTTGACAGAATGGTTTATATTAGTGTACACTGTAAGGGCTACATCAGCTACTGGCCATGAGTGATGGAGTATTGAGAAAGTCCACTTAATTCTAACACAGGCCTAAAGTTAGAAACAGTTTCTCCTAAAGGTTAGTCTATGATAACAAGTGTATGGAAGACACCGAACACTGACGTGAAAAAGTTTTCGAGCAGGTTCCTTTACCAGTTAATGGCAGATACGAAAATACTGGATCTTTAACGATCTGATGAGTTCAGTTACTGGGTGCAAGCTAGCGAGGACTACACAAGCGAGCAGGACAACTTAGCGAAAAACAAACTCAACATGTATTAGACCAAATGTAGCATTTAGTAAATTCTGTCAAACAACAAAAACAGTCTAGTCCAAGTTTCAGCCACATTTATTTCTACTCAGTTAACTACTTGGTTCATGAATAAGCACGCTGTACTGGACCGTGAGCAGCTCTCACATTTACGTGACATGGTGCTAGCACTTCAGTCTAGCAGGCTAAAAGGCTTTTCAGACGAGAAGCTAACACTGCTAGAGCTAACAGGCTAGCACTAGCCAATTGAAACGACAAATAACTGTTAGGGCAGGCTAACTGTGAACAGCATGTTTCATAAGACGCGCGGCCGTTCCTAACACTGCAACACGTTCGCTCACGTAAACAATCATTTCCCCTCTTCTCTCGTGTTTATTCTGGCTGTGTTTGTAAATAAAGCTGACGGTTAAAGTTTAATTCGGCCCCTTTTGCTGTTCGCCCTGCGTCCTCCAATAAGCACCGCACTTAGGAATACCACTCAACTCCTAGAATAAGAAGAAACGAACAAACGCAGGCATCCGCACTTCCTCTCCAACCCGAAGAACATAGTGATATTTTCAGCCGATAAAAGCCAAAGAGGTTAAATAAACCACCTTAGTCAGTGAAAAGCTAACGAAAATAAAAGTTACTATAATAAAAGATCCCAAGGTGCACTTACCCAGTACTACTCACTTGAGCAGTAGTCCTCTCCTCACAAATTATTTAAATAAATATTTACAAACACCCCGATATGTCGGTACAGAATTCCACATACGACCGCTCACATAACTATTGCAAAAGATTAGACTGGGTTTAGTCGGACTAGCAGCCCTTCTTTTTTGTTTGTTTACATTTAATTTCTGTGTAAAAAGAGAGAAACTGAGATACAAAACAAGAACTCTTCTTCAATCTCATTCACCACGACCGCAGCACCGAAATTATCAATCCGCGCAGGAAGAGGGAGACCAAGAGGCTAAACAAACTCCCCAAAAGGAGGCTCAGCGCTCTTTTCCTGGCTTGTAATCGTTCGAAAAAAATACAAGTCAGTATTTATATATCATATAATACTTAAAGTCAAAACTAGAGTTAAAACGAACGCTGTTTTAAAACAGAACTACTTTTTGTGACGGTGCGGCGAATTTATTTCACTTTGCCTAGGGAACAGTAGTGCTGCGACTTCCATTGCCTAGGGAAAAACCCGGATGTAAACTCGGCGAAACTCATCTGGAGAGAAGTGCAACGAGCAAGTCCGTTTAACTTAGCGCGGAGTGAAGCAGAGACAAGAAGCGGGCCTGTTAGTGCTGCGGTCAACCATTTCAGAACCCTGCCTGAATTTAAAGTACTCTTTCAGTCCCACATGAAACACGGTGCGCGAGTGGTTGTACTTTGCTGTCGCAGAGTGTGCTCGAGTGTTCCTTCATTCCACACACACACTGTTGTATTAAACCAGAAGATTGTTAGGAGGAGAAAAAACATTATTTACACACAGTGTGCGCAGGAGCCGTGCTGTGCTAGAGCTGCTGCTGCTGCTGCTCCGTTAACCAATCAACATGTCTCACCTCCAACAGTTTACTACTGCGCCGCCATGACATATCTCAGAAATAATGGCTATCATTCGACTGACTTTTGTGGAACCTTGTTCATACTGTAAAGTACAACAACAGCCGGTTTTTAATCGAGCGTTTCCAGTCTGGCTGTTCAGTCTAAGCTGCTGCGCTTTCGGTTTAAAGCCCCAGTTACCAGACATGATTAAAAACAAAAGCCTGCCGGCTGTTCTAAACTAAGAAAGGTGCATTTCACCATTTCGTTAACCCTTTACACTCCTTTCATATTTTGTTTGAAGAAAACTGATATGAAAGCAATTAAGAGCTGATATTTTACTAGTCCCAGTTGTCACTGGAGTTTAAATCTGGGGAAATTGGTTCCCTATGTTTATTTGGTCGTTTTCTCTCTCTCCAAAAGTACATGGAACAGTCTTCTGCCAGGTTAAAAAAGAAAACCCAATCTGGCATTGTATGCCGAATAAAAATGTGTAGAATTGTTGTCGATGATATCTTCAACGCAAGTCTGCACAAAGTTAAAAGATGGTTTTTATGAGAATATAAGCAAGAAACAAGTCCTTTGTTCCAATCTTGCAAAATGCTTAAATTAAGTTTGCTGTTAATTACTTGTAATTATAATAGTTTCCTTTAATTGAATGAATCAATTGAAAGATTATTTGTGTTTACTATTAGACAAATAGAAATGACATTTCTATTACTATTGATCCCTTTAGGAGGTTCCTTCAGGGAAATTAGGAACGCATGGGGGGTAAGTGGGTAGCCCTGTCATCTCACAGTATAGAGGGTTTGGGATTGATTTCTAGATGGGGCTGTCTTTTCTGTGTGAAGTTTACACATTTTTATCTAAGTCTGTGTTTGGTTTACTGTTTGGGCAGTGGTTTGATAAATAGACAAAACCAAGAATTTAAGTCAGTTTGTCAAGGGCCAAATTGTGGCTAAACAGCCAGGTTACAGTATGTTGAAAACTGCAGCTTTAGCGATGTTCATAGTCTGAAGTTTTTTGGAGTCTTTCAAAAGTGTTCCAAGGAAGGTCACTGCCTTCTTTGGAACCCACACCATGTTGTGGGTGACAGATTTATGGATGTACTTGGGAACAAACGCTGACTTTTATGTCCTATTCAAAATATGAGCTACTATATATAGCTTAAATAGGTAAAATCTGGTTCCGATAGAAAATTATCAGAATCTACAGTGTTCTAATACAGGACTAAGTGGAACCAATACAGCATTAGTAAAGTGGTGATGTGATTGTACTACAATGATTTGCTGTCACTGTCACAATTTGGGGGCAGTACATACATCCATTCATGTGATGCAATTTAAAATTGGTTTTCACGTATTAGAAGCTATTAGTTATTTGATACTGAAACTGGTTTAATTAGTGACACTTTAAAGATTGATGAGCAGATTAAACAAAATTGTAAAATAGTTTTAAACACACATTCCATGAACCATGTACCACAAGTGTCCATGCACTTTTTCAGCTCTTTAAAAGTTTTCTGACTAAAATCCTCTGTAATCAAGCAATCATATTTCCTGCAGCATTTCCCCCAGACTCAATTTTTTCATATTCTTTAATCAGTAATGGATATTATTTAAAGTTTGGCAAGTTTCTAGCTCAAAACATACTTAAATAAAAGTAACCGCTCAGGCTGTAAAACCTTATTTATATACATACACAAAACTAGGACTTTCTAGGAATCTTTAGATCATTTATATTAATCTTTAGAATATTCACAGAAGATTAACATAACTGATATTCCTAGAAAATAAATACTGTGTACTGTACCAAGAACATTTACAGTAAAACTGTAGAATGGCCAGGTTAGCGTAACAGTTCATAGTAGAATTATAATGATAAGTATTTGCTGGGGCAGCACGATAGCTTAGTGGTCAGCACTGTTGTTTAAAAGCAAGAAGTCCTGGATTAGAATCCAGGGGCTGTCTGTGTGGAGTTTGCATGTTCTTCCGGTGTCCACATGGATTTACTCTGCAGGTAGGGCAAATTGAAGAGACCAAAATGAGTTTAATGTGACTTGTGTATTGTTTAACACTTCTCTGATGACGAATGTTTTCAGTCATGAATATGACCAAGAGTTTAAAACATGACGTTAAAATGTTAATATGCTAAAATGTTAAATAAAATAGTTTTGCAAAAGTTCAAATTAAAGTTTATAGATTTATAGTTATACACAGTACAACCGGCAGTGAAATGCTTTTTATATATAAATCAAGTGACTGGATGTTAAAGTGACTTAGTGACCAAGAATGTCCAAGTATTGATAAAGTGACAATAAAGTGACTAATGCTAATAAAGTGTCCCAGTGTTGATTTTAAAGTGTCCAAGTAAAGGTGATAATCAGTTCAATAACCAGCAGTTTGTAACTGTAGCATATAGAATGTTATATTATGAAAATTTAAAGTAGTTGATTCTTAATTTTTATTTAGTTATTAAGGAAATAAGGATCCAGGTAATTAAATGTGGGGTAGTTGTGACTAAATATGTATTTATTTATGTATGTGCTCTTTAGGTTGATGGGTTATTTAGCTGTTGGGTGATTTAAATCAAGGAAATTCGCTGAATAAAAGTTCTTGTTGGGTTCGATAGATGGCGCTGTCGTCCTTGTTAAAAGTACTGTTCTAAATTTGTTTTCTAAATACTTTTTAGTTTTTGCTAAAGCTCGTTTTACAGTATGGATAATTACACTTCTGGGTACCCAGATGTTAAATAACGTTGATTTGTGTTTTTGATTTTTTGTGTTGACCTAAAATGTAAAATAAAAAAATGTAATAACCTAAAACGTACGATGACCAACTATAAGTCAACATTGTTATAGGTTTATATCATAATCATACACTGTATTGCCAAAAGTATTTACTTACCCATCTTAATGATGGGAATCAGGTGTTACAATGAATTCCATGGGTGCAGGGGTATTAAATGAAGCACCTCGGCATGCAGACTGTTTTTACAAACATTTATGAAAGAGTCACTTTAAGACACTAAGTGTCACTTAGTGAATTCCAGCGTAAAACTGTGATAGGATTCTAATGGCATTTTTATCATTATGGTACAAGTATACACTGCACAAAGCTTGCTGCAACCCCTTTGCACAAAATAGTGTTCCTTTGCAAAGCTAGATTTATGTAGTTGACAGTAAAAAATCATACACAAGATCGTGAAATAAACTAAACTATATGCCTTTCAAGAAAATACTGCAGGGAAAGCAATTTATTTACAATAAAGCAAAACTATGAACATTTGAATGAAAGTAATATGAAGGTGAAAGTTAAGTACAAACTAGAAAAACAGCATTTGGCTTTCTGTAACCTTTAATACATCAGACAAGTTAATTGTGCTGTATGATAAAACAATCTAATTGATATCAACACATGTCATAACTGTCCAACAGATGCCAAAAAACAACACAATATATATTAATACATTTTTATCCCATCTGATGGTCCATCGTTGTGCTAAAAGCAATAGACATCGAATGTTGTAAGGTGCAGTCTGGATGCATTTACATTACATAAATATCATTAAACAGACAATCTTATCCAAAGCATTTTCCAAAGTCATTTTAAATATGTAAAGCTAGTGCTGACAGAACAGTTTAGTTAGCTATTAGCTACAACAGTGCCATACAACAAACCATACAACGTATACAAGATTTACTAGTAATACGAGGTGAGTCAAAGACACCTAACCAAATTCCCATTGGATAAACTTGGCTTTTATCCAATTTGGCGGCCACGTTCTAGACACAGCCTGAAGATAGGCGCTCTCATCCACAATTTGCTGCAGCATTCAGATATGTCATTTCCCCATTCGTTTCTGAAATAAAACATGTCCTGACTTTTACTCACCCTCTACACAATTTCTAGAACCTGACTATAGATGCCCCAAAAGCTGTGGGTATAAGAGGTACAAGACAATATCTGCAGTAAGTGAACTACAGTATTCGCCAACTGTTCTTGCAAAAAGAGGAATGTAACCACAAGGGGTCAGTCAATACACTTGCCCAGAGCAGGGGGGCAGCCCCAAACCACCAGCAGCTGGGTGGGGTTAGGTGCCTTGCTCAAGGGCACTTCAGACGTATTCGATGCAGGTTGCTACAAGAAAACGTGGAATGTTAGGCAGGAGGGAAGTGATGTGGCTTGGAAGGTTGAAGAAAGTTAAGCTGCAGCTCCATAAGATGAGATCTGCTCTACATTATGCGGAAGGACGAAAGAAAGGATCAGTCGAGTGGTGTTTGCAAAACAATGGTAGACAGAGCCAAGTGAACCTGTATTGTCCTCCTGTAGTGGCTTTTTTATATGTTTTCTCAAAAACAAAATAAAGGGCTATACACAACAAATGAGAGTTGCAACTAACTAACTGAGGCAGTATCATGTTACAACACAGAATGTATTGATTTTCAGTTACTCATAAGAGACGTAGTTTGTCTGGAGCCCACCTTGAATCACCTGGCACAAAACAGGAAAACCCCTGGACAAAGCGCCAACCCATACAGGATACATACACACACAATGAGGACAATTTCAGTATCTCATATAAACATATACTGGACATATACTATATATACTGTGAACAAAAGTTTAAATAAATCCTTCCTCCTGTTTTTTTGCATTTTGCGTTTTGTTGAACTTTCTTTGCATAGAACCACTATGCGTGACATCATACAATGCAAAATGTACTGTTACCATTTATTTCCAGGAACATTACTGAATGCTTCACTCTCTGTTTTCAAGTGCCTTCATCTGGGTGGTCAGGTTACTGTGGAGAGGATTTTTTGATAATCAACACTCATAGTTTTTTTTATTCTACATTTATATGTTGTAAAGCTTAAAGATTCTAAATTTGTTAATAAAATCATTTTAAAAAGAAAAATGCAAAAAAAAGGGTTTTTACTGGTGGGCTCAGATGTATATTCCTACTATCAACAGCTTTCTTCATTCAAAATATTTCATTCTCTTTTGCAAATTATATTTGGTTACATTTGGCTGTTTGTGTTAATCCAAGTGAAATTTTAGGAGCTCGATACAACTAATATAATAATTCAGCACAAATTGATCACTGTTGGCTCAGAATTGTTAAACCCTTAATGACAAAAACTTTTTTCTAGTTGCATTTCTGTGAAATGTTGAGGTATCTCTTATTGGCAATGGCCTCTGGTTCAAAGGTCCTTTTCAAATGTTCAATTCTTTGCAGGAAGTCTTTAGCTGAGATTTTGTCATATCTTACTATCCATAGCAGCGTAATTCCAGTGTCAACAAATGAAGCAAAGTAGACACAGAACAACACCAAGTCACCACCAGCAGCATCTTTTATTATAGGCTGGATAATCATTTTAGTGTATACTGTACACATACCACTAATTTACAAGTAAGCTAATTCCATGACCGGTCATCAAAACTGTACTGATACTTTTCTTGTACCTATGTGTTCGTAAAGAGCTAAAGTGTTTTTTGCACTGCAAACCAGTGTTGAGAGTCTGAACTCCTCGACTCAATGTTAGGTGGATTAGACGATGAAGTAGTTTCTCTATAAAATACACAATAAATAAATAAACAGCAAAAGCTGCCTGATGTCTTTCCAGGGATGGGAACGAACTCTCACTTTTCCACTGCATGTCAGTAATGGCGTACATTTCAAGTATGTGAAAGCAGCAGTGGCATCATGCTCAACCAAAATGCTACAGGCATGACAAAGGTATGATGCTGGGAAAATGACTGTAAAAAAGTAATACAAGAAATCCTCCCTATTAAACAATTCTTTTTATGTAACTCTGTGTTGTGAGTCATTGCTTTGTTACTATTTATTTTGGGTGTAAGATCAATTTTCTACAGCAGAGCTAATGCTTTGAGCCGTAGTGCTCTGCTGATTGTATCATCAACATACAGGAACTGGCTTTAGTGCTGTTGTTCCCAATTTAACCTTATAATGATAGGTTCTCTTTTCCTGTTTACACTTTGTTTCATATTCAATTATTAAACAACAAATATGACAGTACCCAGATACCGCCCTTTTATTTATCTTACCCTTTATCTTTTCTTACATTAAAGAACCAAATAAAAACAAAGTAAACAGAATGCATAAGCAAAAATGGCTTAATTGCATTGGTGTAAAGTCTGCATGAACACCCTGTATATGTGTTTTCCTCTTGGAGTTCCGATTTTCAAAGATAAATTGATATAAAAATGCCTATGATGGTGCTTGACACACAACATAAATGAATGAATCGAGTGCAACCTGAAAAGATGTTTTTGAAATATTGTGAGATGTTAACATTTTGAACACAAGCTAAACACATCCTATGTGTACGTTAAAGATACAACTGGTTTTGAACATAGGCTGAGCTTTCTGCCCAAATTTGATAGCAATGGTGGCTGTTTGGGAACAAAGGCTATCCAGACACACCTGGACTATAACATCAAACATCAATGTGCCCAAATAACTTTAAATTCATCTGCTAAAAATGGGCTTTGTGTATGCAATAGTGGAGCTCAAAGCACACTCTGATGCAGACATTAAAGGGCTTGCATAGAAGATAATGGGCTCTGGCTTGTGGGCTGTTCTTTGGTCTCTGCAGGCTCTGGTTTTGGACCGTTTACCAGCTTGTGTTTTATGTGGTTTTGGAGGCAATAGTTTAATTACAGTGAAAGTAAACAGTTCGCTATTTTGTAAGTAATCAAATTCACAAACATACATGTAATACAAAATACATGTAATAAAATATAGTCAGCCCAAAATTATGGTCAAACCATACAAATCAATAGGCCACAATGTTAAAAATGAAATATTACTGGGGCAAGTTTACTTGTTAATCTACATCTACATGGATGTGATTAAATGATTGGCTAATGTTCGAAGGGGATAACTAAAGTAGTCAAAGGTGGAAGGTAACAATGTTGTCGCAATACCTTTCCTAAACTTTTATAACAATATTAGGGTTGTGCCGGCATCAACCAGAATTCGAGAAAACACAGATAAAAATGAGACGCAAAACCATCAGAACAAAATAGATATAGACTATACTTTCTGGGTAAGCTGAAAGACTGGGTAAGTCCGCAGTGTTACAGTGTTTAACAAAAACGTTATTCATTTTACGCTACAGTAAATATGGTACTGTGGTTTTTCTGTCCTGTTAGACCTGTTATCTAACATTGCGTGGTGTGTAGGAGTGTATATCCATGTGTTTATTAATGTGAGCTGCACATAGTGCAACAGAAGTACACTTCTTTAGTCAATCACACTTCAATCCATGCTTGACTTCTGCATGTCGCATAAATGAATCAGCAGTATTACACCAGCTGACGTAATATCACCATTAAAACAAGTCCATACAATTTCCATACTTTGGACATTAAGTTATACAATTTCTGCATTTTTCTTATTGTAGAAAAGCCAAGTGTATATTTTCATTTTATTATATATATTGGAATAATTCAGCTTTATAATTTGTTTAGTTTGTGGCACTGTTTGGTCTTGGGTTGGATAGTTCAGCTAGAGTGATCTGGATCCATTATGTTTTGAGATTTCTTGTTCTCACAATGGCTTTCCACTTGGCGATGCATCCTGTGATGGACTGGTGTATTTATTATGTATGGGGTATTTCCTACCGATTATTTTATGAATTTCACCCCCTGTAACCCTGAGTTGGGCAAAACCGACATTTTCTAGCAGCTTAAATGACCTTAAACAATGAAGTGTTTTAACCAGCTAATATAAAACATGCTTTTATTTGTCATTACACATACATGTGTCTGTGTGGTGTTTGGGATCAGAGTGCAGAGTCAGCCATCATACGGCACCCCTGGAGTGGTTGTATAGTAGATTTGAACCCTCAATTTTTCAATTGACAAACCAAAGCCCATTAGGCTACACTGTATGATAATCAATGTAAATATTGTTTCTTTGTAATTCGAATTACTGCAATTCTTCAGTGGATTAGAATATTACTATTCTCTTACATTTTATAGTTTGTTGACTTTGAGTTTAACATGTTAAAAAGTTTAATTTGATTGTTTAATATGCAATAGTGCATATAAAACATGAACTGATATTGCAAGCTTGGTGCATTATAAAACATATTGCTCAAAAGGAACTTATGTAATAACAAAACAGTTTTGCAGTCATTCCACATAGATTTGCAAAGCAGTTTCAAGAGCAGCATTGTTGTTCCGGTTACCACAGTACATTTCCTGGGTTTAAAATAGGAAATCAATTATGACATTCAAAAACACGAATTCTGTTTGAATACAAAATTATTTTCAGACATCTCACCCAATCAGCTGTTACACTGTTTTATAGAAAAAAAGCAATCTTACATGCACCCTGCAAATGAAAATATCATTACACTACCAAACTGCTATGTTCATACTAGAATTTATTGTTTCTGCCTATAATTTGACATTCAAATATTTTAATTTAATAAACATCTGTGCATCTGGTGTATTTATTATGTATGGGGTATTTCCTACCGATTATTTTATGAATTTCACCCCCTGTAACCCTGAGTTGGGC
>JAOTRQ010000006.1:3674980-3691669 GCA_028565875.1 Hoplisoma paleatum | reverse complement strand
GCTTGCCAAATATCCTGTGGTCTGCACTTTCTCTTTTTTTATTTCTAAGTGTAAAAAAATGGGAAAAAAGACATTTCTTTCACTTAATGAGGATAAATCTTAATACATTAAGTAACCAAAGGTACATTAATTCTAAAGCTGTGGTTTTTCATCAGGTGCTATTGGACACCGTATTTGGAAAAACAAGAAGAGAAAATGGCTTTTTTATTGTTTATCTTAAAACATTTGTAGTTATTGAATACAATAGATTTGAACACAAACCAATCATGATGCACACTTCACCAACATGAAACTTTGACTGAAGAAAATTCATTTGCATTTGCATGCCTTGCATGGGAAACTGATAAAAAAAAGTGTAAGTGTAAATCATGTAAAAAAATATCTTGTCATCCAGAGCTTCTTTGCAAATATAAAACACAGAACATGTTGTCATTTATGATTATATAAAGTACATGTAACAGTGAAGACGTCTTCTTTGCTGACATTATTGCCTTTCCCCAAGCCGTAAACCGGTGTGTGTTCAAGCACACATATATAATTTTAGTAGCAGTGGTCACTGACCACTTTTATTCTTTCTTTCAAAAAATACTCATACGCAAAACGAGTAAAAATATGCACTTTAATAATGGCTCTGAACAGATATATTCCACTAGACTAAATTAGCTAGTCTAAAGTAGCTAATTACAATACACTATCCGATTTGGCATCTTTTTAAAACATTATTCAGTTTTGTGCTGTGTAATGCTAATTAAAGTTGTATATTATTCTTGTAGCATATTGAAAAAACTGTAGTGTATCATGTAATACGATGTGCATTTAAAAATGTTTTTAAAGTTACTTGGGGAAAGGTAAATGCATGCACTTTTATGCAAAATATTAAGTACAGTATGCGAATGAGACTGTAAATAAAAACATTGCATGAAATAAATTTTGTATTGAATCTGTATGGACTCTGTTTTTATTTGACAGAACACACATGAGCATCACCTTCGTTGCTTGGCAACAAACTCTGCACCTCCGTTCCAATGCTTCTCTTTGACCTTTTGCCTCTTTTAGCTGATCAGTCACTGCGTGGTGGCGTTCATTCTTTAATTATGTTAAAATTGTACTGTTTCATTGTTACTTTCAAAATGTGTTGTTGTCATGTGAATTTGTTATTGTACTGGATCTCTGAGAGGTCATTACGGTCAAAGAGTACACAACCTTTGTTAGAGGGTACACAGAAGAAAGCAGGAGCATGGAAGACTTTGCCCTGCTTTTCACAAAAGCATCCCAACATTTCCAGAGAACTGCTCCATCCAAACCTTAATGGCATGTCCCGTCAGGATACACGTCATTAACATAATTCGTCTGTGTACACTGCCTGTCTTATGAATGCTGATTTCTGATCAAGCATGGTGATTGGGATGGTAAAAGTCGCAGTATTTACCATGAGTGCCTTTTTTATTTTACTCGTTCCAGTTTCACCGCTCTGCGCTGTTGTGGTCCCACGGCATTCGTTTGCATGGCGCACTTTTCCTCCCCTTCCATCTGTCCCTTTCTGTTGTGCTTGTTTGGTGTATTAATATGAGTTCTTCTTGTTGTTTGTTGTTGTTGTTTTCCTCTTTGTATGTTTTTTAGAAGCCAAGCGAGTGAGCCGAAGCAGACAGCCAACAGAGTCAGTGTGTGTTATGAACCATGGTGTGCCAACCACTATGTGTGACAACCATAAAGCCACATCTCCCACCTGATAGTTCTGTATTGTGTATTTTTGTACGCATGTGGATGTACGAGTGTGTTTTTTGTGTATAGTAGATGAGCGTTAGAGAAGCAGAAGCCGAGTCAGCTTAGATGTAGCACAGAGAAGCCGTTGTTTAGCCATATGTACTTCTGTCATGTGACTGATTATTGTGCTGTTGTAAAATGTGAAGTGCCTATTGTTTTGGGTTGTGTGTGTTTGTTGGTGTTATATATAGTGCTTTTGTGTGCTGGTGCATCAACAATGTGACTTAATTTGTTTCCCTTTAAGTGACTATGAAGTATTTCTGGCTTTGGTGTACCTCGGTTTTAATGTTATAAATGTTGCTATAAGTCTATAATGCATAAACTGGGATTATACTTGCAATTAACTACATGTACATTTTATTAAGCGGCAATACTCACAGTAACAGGGATGGATGTATAGCAAAATATAATGGAGATATTAGTCTAAAAAACTCAAATCATATGCACATACAGTGGGAGCCAAAAAACAAAGACCATGCAATTTTTTTGTTGTTATTTCTAATTAAATTTTACAATTGATTTCATAGGTCACATGGTGATTGTGTATGGGCTGACGATTCATAATGAAAAAGTTCACCTAAAATACAGGTACATTTTTTCTAAATGAATTAATATAGCCGAATTATTTTGTCATTTAACCCAAATGCATAAATGAAGACTCATCACTTATCATCAACTGAAAACAAGTAAAGGTTTTTGTATAATACTGGCTCCAACTGTATGGATTCTCTTCTACAGCCATGGTAAAAAAAAATATTTGAAAGAAGAATATTTGGGATTCTGCTAAGAACTCCAGAAATGAACTGAACTACATAATTTATTTATTTTTGGTTCTGCTTAGAAGAATGAGGGTTAAGTTGACTTAATGTTTGTCTGGATCGATCACACTGAGCATGAAGAGTGAGACAAAAAATCTACCTTCTCCCCTAGAGTCTTTGCTCTTCATCGTTTTTGTTCGTAAATGTGCTAAATAAGTTAAAAGCATTTATATTATTTATTAAAGATTGCTTTTGCTGCTTTTGGCACTAGATGACTGTCAGAAAACTAGCTATATCTCAGAAGTAATAGACGCAAAAGTCATCTAGAAATTGATGAAGCGCTGGAGGATTATGAGGTGTGCAAACCATGAGCCAAGGAATCACAGCAGAAAACAGCTTCAAATGCAAAACAAATGGTGCGGTTGACAAACGCAGATTGGTCCAGAATCTTTGTAGAAAGAATATTTGTACATAAAGAAATTTCAATTATTATTGCGTATACAAATCTAAAAAATCCTAAATATATTGTCCAGTGCATTTCTGGAGTTCAAAGATGATGGCAGATTTGTTTTTCAATTAATTATTATTATTAACATGAATTTCAAAGCAGCTATACATCTATCAGATATTACTTTAGATTCTCCAGATGCAAAAAAGCACCACAACTACTGCCTGGACACACAAGTGTTTTCACACAGCAAGTATAATCCTGGTGATAGTCATGTCCAAGTAGAGACGAGTAATAACTTTTTACGTATTACCGTAGGAACTGTTTAGTAAATGCATTTTGCACTGTTTGCACCTGTTCACCTGTCTCCTTCTATACAACATAAAACTGAGTACATGCAGGCTTATAACTATTTGTTTTGGTGAATGAAAAGTTTAGTTTGGTGAAAACAACAGGACCAAACATCTTTTTATGATTGAATACAATTCATAATGTGAACTGAACAGAACCAATCGGCTTTTTCAGATGCCATGTTTGCTGTTGAAACTTGTATTTGTCAATACCAACCTGTTTACCGTTAAAATGTTTTTGTTTTCTTTGACGGAAATCTACTTTTGAGATAAACTTTTACAACAGACAATCCAGCAAAAGTTCTGATCTATATCAAACACCATAAACATACAGGGTTTTAATAGACAGGAAAATAATAAAACGAAAACAACTGTGTCTTAAGCTTACTTCAAAATTTATTTTTCATTGTTGTGAAAATGTATAGTATGCCCAGTTCTGTGGGACCAACAAACAACACTGCCAGTCATATCCTTTGGGACATCAACATCAGCCCCTTTTAACATGCTGGACTATTTATACACTCAACATCGCAAGAGCACAAAGTGATCAGAGGATTTACAATGCAACTCCATCTGAATTACACACAAACCACGAGGTGATAACACAAGACAAGAATTCAACTCCAACAGAACATAAAAGTCCTCTCTGCAGTGATGCAGACCTCTACACTGTTTGTGCTGTTCTGTAACATGTTTTGTGTATGTTGGATACACCGTACTGTGCATAGTGTGATTAGTTATATAAAACATACGATGTTGTTTTAATCGATGGTTTGATTTGTTGAAGCAAACTTGTGTTCTTTTTCCTGAGGAAAAAATAAAATAAAAACTATATGATCATAAAAGATAACAATAATGGCCTCTTTATTACTGTTTACTGTTTAGTTACTCTAACATCATATATGAGAAAGACCTGAAATATTGTGCCATCTTGTTTTACTTAAATAATCATATTAAAAGATAGACAAATAGATAGATAGGTAGATATACGTTTTTATTTGATGATTTACAGAACTTTCACGAATTAGACCGCTGTCCACTTAAACATCAAAGCAGTTCAGTAGCTCCCTGTGTCTTCAAACACTCCCATAATGGTGGTACATAATACTTGATGGACTGATATTGTAACTTGAAGGACAACTATAAATTGTGCTATCTGAACAGTTTAGTAATACAGCAGGACAAGGAATCAAGGCACATAAGCAAACCTAAACCTGAATAGCAC
The DNA here is from genome assembly GCA_028565875.1 of Hoplisoma paleatum. Classification (NCBI taxonomy): domain Eukaryota; kingdom Metazoa; phylum Chordata; class Actinopteri; order Siluriformes; family Callichthyidae; genus Hoplisoma; species Hoplisoma paleatum. Next base: position 3,687,124 of record JAOTRQ010000006.1, on the reverse strand, counting down.
AAAAGAAAATAGTGACCAAAGTGCTGATTTAAATCTCTTCGTGATGCTGTGACGAGAACTTAAATGGGCAGTTCAAGAACAAAAACCCTCCCTTGTGGCCAAATTAAAAAGGCGAGTGGACAAAAACTCATTCACAGTGATGGATGTTATTGATTTACTAGCAAACAGATTTACTACCAAGAAATAAACATCCAGTTATTATGTTTAATGGTGCAATAACATAATAATATGTGTAATATGGGTTGGAATAAATCGAGACAATAGATCTTGGCAATAGAAAGGCATCACTAACTACTTGTGAAATGTTTACGATCTTTTAGACAAATGTACCTTTAATTTGCTTGATTCATAAAGATACAGTTACTTACATTTGTTAGCAACAAGTCATGTAGTAAATAAAATTACCACTGGATGGACTAAGGCAGCATTAAAAAAACAAAACAAACACATCATACTTTAGCCTTCATTCACTTTACTGTTCTTCAAACAACAAAATGCAATGGAATGTCCGGCACCGCAGCCAATCAGTAGCGCTTTGACATTTTGTAGTGTAGAAATTACTTGTGGTTGGTAAATATTATCTAAGGAACCGTCTCCACACATCCCATGCTCATTCCAGCCCCAGGATAAAACCTGGTTCCCTATAAAGAGAAACATTAATGATCAAATCTTCCATTTGTTGTCCATACCAACAAAATAAACAACACAGAGCAGATGATTAATCGATGATAGTTCGATCAGTTACAAGCTGTACATTAACATCTCTAAAATTGTGAACAACAGCAAATAAAAGTATAATATGCATTATATGAACAAAAACAAATGGATATTTTGGCAAAAACAGTCGGTTAGTCGGTCACTTCCCCAAAGGACAGCGTTCCACACGAGACAAGACTTTATCATGAAAGTGTGCACTAAAAAGGAAGCATTCAATGCACACTGCATTTTACATTTCAGCATTTAGAAGACGCTTTTATCTAAAGCAACTTTTTGACTGAATAGTCTTTGAACAATTGAGGGTCTCGCTCAAGAGTCCAACAGCAACCAGTAGTGAGGCCTAAACCAGGGACCGTCTGGTTACTAGTTCAGTACCTTAACTGCTAAGCTACGGCTGGTAATACACACTAAATGACAGTTGTGTAAGCGCATGGTTTAGGATGTACTTTGTGTTTGCTTTCAGACAGATGTGGTAGGTATGTAGAGGCTCCAGCAGGAGCACACGGGGTCTAATTTTGATTCAGATTTTTTTTGCAGATATAAATCATACAATCTAATCAACTAAGTAGCCATGAGGCTTTGACAGAGACACTTTATCTGTCTAATACCCTCCTATCTTCTTCTGCAATTCTGTGGTCGCTTTCTGTGCCGTTTCTATACTTAATACATAAGTGGTTTACCATTGCAGCGGATTTGATTTCACTGCTATTGCTACCTTTATGATCATCCTCCTCTAATACGGTCCTTTATTCCTTCTTGATCCTATTGATCAATACAGTTTGTAGGTTTAATGAGATGCTAAGATCTTTCTATTATGGGAAACCCTGACAGGAATAGAAGCTTTCAAACCCTGTGTTGGCTATATAGAAAGAAACAAGAACTAGCAAAGTTACCTAAATACTAATTGCAGTTACTTGAAAGAAGAGACTTCAGAATCATCTCGATCCTTTTCTCGTAATCAGACCATCACACACTAAATACTCTCCAATGTCTGACCAAACAGAGCTGGAAGTGACCACTCTAAATTAGTCCAGGTTGTGGGCGTGGTTGGATATTTGCATCCATGGAAACACATCATGGCAACACTTACATAACTGTGCTGTTGTCATGGTAACTCAACATGAGCTTGTTTTTCTGAAGGGACGGCCGGCTTCTTCTTTATTCCATCAGCTTGTTCTCAATCCAGCGTTTACTCCACGCTTTATGTAGACACAAAATATTGCATTCCCATGCAATCACAGCACAGGCAATGAAAATAGAGCGCTGAAAAAATAGCCGATGTCACCGAGCTGATATCTAAACAGACCTGCTTTGCTGGAATTGGGGGTGCTATGGTTAAATTAATGGAGTTAATGCTGTCCTAATGACATACGGAGGTACAATTCAGTCAATATGAGCCACGTAGTTACTGAAAAGGGGTACACCACAGTTGCTATGGCAACAAACATAAAAAGCATACCATCTAACATACTAATTCACACAAGAAGAGCAAAAGGAAAAACATCTCAGCTGTTTTATTTTCACTCAGTAAAGGTTCTATGGAATTAAGTTCAAACCCCAAGTCCTGTCAGTATCTGACCAGGATTTTTCATTTTTGTTGTTCATATTGTTGTTGGTTATATACACCGATCAGACATATCTCGACCAGCTTTCTAACTATTGTGTTGGTCGTCCTTTTGGTGCTCTAAACATAACTGTGCTTCAATGTGTATTGTAACACATTTCCATTAGAACAAGAGTGAACATCTTTAGCAATTTAAGTTGCTCACCTGTTGAATCAGACCACATGGGCTAGTCTTTACTCCCCATATACATGAATAAGCCTTGGCCGTCCTCGATCCTGTTGCTGGTTTACCACCATATCACCACTTTAATGTAAAGTGCACAAACTAATATATTATACGTATCTATTTAAAATGTCATTACGTTTTGTTTGTTGTTCGTTTTATTTGCACATAAGCATTTTTTGAACAGTTTTCTATTCACTTAACGTAACCTTTTTTCTTATTTCTCGTTTTTTTATTACAATCTCGTTGTACTATGTATATTGTGTATGTTGTGTACAATGACAATAAACGCTTTCTATTCTATTCTATAAATGGTTAAATTACTGGACAAGTCAAATCAAATTCAATTTTATTTGTCATATGTATACCTATGAATACCTCATATACAGATGTACAGTACAACGAAATGTTTCTCTTTGCATATCCCAACTCGTCTGGAAGTTGGGGTCAGAGCGCAGGGTCAGCCAATTGTACGGCGCCCCTGGAGCAGACAGGGTTAAGGGTCTTGCTCAAGGACCCAGCAGTGTAGCGGAGTGTAGCAGAGCCTGGATTTGAACCCCCAACCTTTGAACCTCCCAGCCCAACGCTCTACCCACTAGGCTACACTGTCCAGTCAAGTCAATCAAGAGGTCACTGGTTATTGCTGATTGGCCCTTAAGCAAGTCCGTCAACCGTCCCTTAATTGACTGTGAAAATAAAACGGTAATATATGTTGTTTTGGATGGAAAAGATTTATTTTTCAGAGTAACACCCCTCGAGAGCGGACATTTTGGAGATGCCCTGCACTCAGCCATCCAGTCCTTACAATTTAGCTCTTTTCAAATTTGCAGAAATTTAAAATTTTGCATCCTTATACTTGTTTGTTTTCCCTGTTTCTAAGCAGAATAAAATGATTATTTCTTGTGTAACATATACCATAATCTAACCAGTGTGTCTATAGTTGTAATGTTATCCCTGGCTTCCAGATCAATGCAATAGACAGGAAACTATTGAAAATAAGTAATAGAAATGAATCACTTTTACTGCTTCAGATTTTTCATGGCAAAACACCGGATGCATGAGAAACAGATTGAAACCCACTTTGTCTGAGAATCATATGTTGGGTTAAGAACTCATTTTGCACAAACTTTTCAAGACAGCTTTAATATCCTTTAGCACACTGTCGTCAAAAAGATACAAATTTACATGATACCAATGAACCTGAAATACCTGAACAATCTAAATTCAAGCTCATTGTTTCCGTAAGCAACCACTATACTTGTTTCTAATGGGATGCCACTGGAATCATGTCCAAGTCTTTTTATCAAGCATACATATATATTCGCCACCATGATGTACAATATAATTTACATATGATTATTCTCACATTTATCTCAGCACTCAATGAACCATTACCTCCTGCAACATTAGTAAATCTCAAGAAGCAGATCTTTTTGAAGAAGGAAATCATCTGAAGAGGTGAATCGTTTAGTTCTTTATATGAATGGTTAATTCTTACAGAAGTATCAAAGTCAAAGTTTCCCCATGCAAACCAATTAAAGTCCAATTTTAACCCCAAAACAGAAAACGTAATGGGTGAGTATGATGTAAGTACAAATATTTTGTATTTCGTCTCAACTACTCAGTTCACTTGTTGAAAAAAAAGCAGTTCAGACTCGCAACACATTCCCAAAAAGTTGGGATGGAAGCATTTCATGGCTAATAACAAGATGAAAAAAGTCAAATGTAATTCCAAATGTTATTGTGATGATTTGATAAAAAGCAGCATCCAGGAAAACAATGAATGGAATTTGCATAGCTTTCTCACTACAGTGCAAAATATGTTTAAATGTTAGCAAATGGTCACCAACAAGTTTAAGCGGTGCCACATGGAACAACACGTCTATTTGTTGAACAGGCTTTTAACAAGATTGTGGAGTGTCAAAAATGACATAGACAATGACATGAGAATTTTTTAGAAAACTAAATATTTGAGAGAACAGAATTCATGATGTTTCATCATTTCATTTACAGTGCAACTGATCATTAAAATGGTAATTCCAAAATCACTTAAAGGCATTTAAGAACTGAACACACACACACACACACACACACACACACACACACACACACACACACACACACACACGCACCAACTCCTATAAATGAGTGACAAATGTACTCACCAACAATGGCAATGTTGTGTTCTGATCCACATGCAATCTACAATAAAGAAAAACCTTAAACACCAACTACACTATATGGCCATACGTATTTGCACACATATATAAAAACAAATGTTATTTAAATTGCGTGACATCTATGAGAACTACAACAGTCACTAATAGGATTCGTTCAAGACTTTAATATATATAAATAATTTTGCATTTCATAAAAAAGCTGTTGGGTGTAACTGAACTTATGATTTAGGCATGTTTTAAAAGAACTGGTTTGACTTGCATGCTGGAACAGAAAAGGCAATGATTGCCATCTGAAGATTAAACATTTCTTCAGATCACTGATAAATGACAAGTTTTCATTGTTCATAAACATTATAAGGAGTGTCGCAACATGCTTTTCTGACACTTATTGTATCGTTTTGCACACTCTGACTGACTAAAGCACAAGCTGTTTTTAATATGCAGACAATCTTGTCATGGTGGTTCATCGTTAGTCATTGGATAGCTTGGATAAGGTGCTGAACATTTCTGTAGCACTTGTAAAGCAGCAAGTCTCCTCAAATTGCTAAAGGCTCAGATTGTATAATGCTTTACTGGCAAGTTCCTGCAGATAAAAATGTCCACCAATCAATACATGGAAATGTGTAAGAGCGGATCTCATTTACAACCTAGACACAGTAAAACACTTTCTCTAAATGACCTTGCGAGTCAGTTATGGAAGAAGCTTAACATACAAGGACTTTCCGTCAAAAAGTAAGGCTGAAAATTGAGGATTTACATTTTGAAAGTTTGGTTTGTTGATGACCGCACATCATGACTGTTTCATTTCTATAGTTTCATCTTCAGTTTTATCATAAGTATATAAAATTTACAGCCGACTGTGACACAGACAACTGACTGTGAGTAAAGACAACTGAACTGCCCAAATTCTTTTAGCACAGGGGCTAAAAGCTAAATTGGATGAGCAAAGTTCAATCTTGCCTTGCCCAGAGACGTCACATCTTGTCTTTTTGCAAAGTCGCCTAGGTACACAAACAATAATGCAAGGTCTTGGATCTGCACAATTCATCTAAGTGTTAAGTTAAAGATCCATGTATTCAAATATTAATTTACCCTTGTCTGCGGTGACCCTTGACATCACAATATCCAGAAAGAACTTAATAATACTAATACATAAATAATAATACATGAATAATACTACATTTAGGGCTCTTCCTTTTCTATCATCACAGTAACATTTTTGTTTGATCTGAGAGCTTGTCAATAATATATTACATTAACTCTGCCAAAAACAAACATACAGTTGATTCTGCCTGTTTATCAAATCCAACAGCAAATGTTCATCATATTTTAGCCATTACCAACACTAATGATCAGTTAATTTCTTTAATAAAGTTAATCGATCCTTTAGATTAAACATTCCGTATTCATAAAATAGCAGAATTATTTAAACTTAATGGACAAAGTGTATGTATTTCAACTGCAACATGGAGGAGGGTCCTGAGAGACTGGAGAACCACATTAAGTAGGGTTACTTGTTAAAGTGTTTTAGTGCAATTATACAATGAGCTCAAATTATGATGTGCAATTTGACTCTCCAGCATAATCTAGGGTTTCTAGTACATTTACATTTTTATTCATTTTTAATGCATTTCCCATTCCAATTTTCACATCGAATTACTGGTTGCATTACCTTACTCTACTCCTGCTGACCTCCAATCCTGGCCAAGGAGAGTTGTGACTAGCACACAACCCCTGACGTGCACAGAAGCCATTTTTTTTTTTCTTTGAAAAATAGTGAGTCCCTGTGAAGGTTTAACCAACCTGTCAGCAGACAGGGATTCCCCTTTCAGCAATCTGACAAAGCCAATGATCAACCCAACAGTCCGGCCTGATTTAAACCAGCAAGTCTTTAGTGCACAATTTAGGTGGGGCAGTAGTGGCCTGGTGGTAACTGGGTTTGTGTTCGAAGATTGCCGATTCTATTCAGAGACTCAACAGGTTATGACTGAATTGCCTGTAAGCAAGGCATCTTACATCTACCTGCTCCCAGAGAGTGCTCAGGGTATGGCTACCAACACACCAGACACCTGTGCTCATGGACCCATAGTGTGTGTGTGTGTGTGTGTGTGTTTGTGTGTAAATGTTTCAATGCATGGATTGGGTTAAACATGGAAGATTGATTCCTCAAGAAGTGTGTAAAAGCACAGTAAAGAGAAAGTATTGTGAATCTAAAATTTGATTTTGTTTCTGTGTAAATCATTCTATAAAATGTGGATTATCTCAAAGTGCTGCACCCAGATACCTCGAAAGGAATAGGAAGTGGAAACCTCAAGGGTAATAGTGACCTTCGGCGTCTCTACTGTCTCTGGGCAGGATGTAACGTACAACTGTTTGTGCTCGGTGAAATGTCGCCACCTGCTGATCCGCTTACCACACTACAATCTTGATGGTCAAAACACTACCTATTGTGCTTGTGTATTTACATTTTATATCTAAAATTTCGAAAAATGTAACGTTTCGAAAGAGAAAACTGTTAACATGCACATATAAACTATACATTTAGTGTATCATCTAGCTAATATTTCATCTCCTGAGCTGCTTAGAAAAGTACTAAAATGATACGGTATATTTCCCATTGTCAGTGAGGTGCTCCTACCTGAGTAGCTCCATTAATTTCCTTGACCTCAGAAGGAAGGCTTATTTTAGAACCTGGGTTCATAACAGAAGCATTTGATCTTGGATCTGTACTAGTTGGTTCACTTCTCCCAAGCTGTCTGTAATCAGCTCTGCCCCATGTAAAGACTTTTCCACTTTCTGAAATTCAGAAGTAGACTTGTTACAAAACTAAATAAAAACGAATTTAAATGGTTCTGGAAAATGTGAGTAAAAATGTAGCAGCAGCATCTCGCATTTCAAAGAAGTCCAAAGTTTACATGAAGCCACTCCAAACATTTTGCTTAATCCTTTGAGAAGTAAATTTCACTTGACAAGTAAATTACAAATGTTTCTGCTTCATGGACTGTTTTCAAGATGCCTACATTTATTTACAATTACTGTACATTAATTAAATATGTGTTTTTGCTTTCCATTCCGAGTGGCCTCACGACAAAACAGTTTTGGTCCACAGCTTTGCGTAATACTATCAATGAACCTTTACATCGACCTACCTTACAACTAAGGAATTAAATACCCCACCCAGTGTGTGTGTCTAATTACACATCAAGCCTATACCTGTTTGGGCAATTAGGTGTGTCCATCCACTGTGTAGAGTATTAACTCTCTCTCCATTCAATACTGAACGATCTAAAACAGTAGGCAGCGGTAGAAAGGATTCCGTGCTGCACAGCTGACCGTGTTTATTACTTCCCCACAGAAACACATCACCAGACTCTACAAAACAAAAACATGGATGAAAATGTATGATGTTATCACAATCCTTATATGGATTGGAGGTTTCTTACCGGTCAAACAGGCACAGTGAGTAGAACCTGCAGCCACCCTCCAGGCAGATACCTGATCCAGGCCTATAGGTAAAGCAAGATTTGGTAAATCCTTAATTACTCCTGTAAAACCTCATGTGTTCTCATGACATATATACACCTGAAGTGACCAGTGTGATTTTCACAATCTAAATATCTCTAGCAATGTATGTGATTATACTTTCGGAACTGTGCATCAGCTATTGACATCTGGTGAAATATGAATACCTGTTTTGTATGCGCGTGTATTTTATGCTGTGTTAAAATAATTCTGGTGGGCAGCATGTTATTTATTTTATGATAGAAGCTGCCATAATTAGCCTCCATGCCTCAGACTAAGGACAAGCCTGATCTAAGGAGATTACTGAAACTACTTAACTTAGTTAAAAACTGACATCAGTGCTGGAGAAATGCATACAGCAATAACGTTGAAAAATATACATGTATGTATGTATGTGTGTGCACTTACCTGTAACAAAACAAGGCTCCCTGGCATTAAAGGTGGCAGGAACAGGTTGAGGATTCAGCGCCCGTTTTGCTTGAGTGCACAGACCTGTACCCCATTGATACACCTTACCCGAACCTTAATATCCATTTAATACAGATACAGTAAAAAGAGGGGTGGGTTACAAAAAGAATTTTGGAATAGAGATAGGTTTAAAAAAAATCATCATACCTGTTACAGCGAGTGCATGTCTCAATCCTGCTGCTACATTAATCACAGGTTCATTTAACGACTACAGAAACATTATTAATAGATTACTTTTCTCATAGCATTAGCAGCAAACTGACACAACACACAAACTTTGTTCTTACTTTAATTTGAAGAGGCTCTGCTGTGTGGTTCATCACTGAGGAGATGCCCAACTGCCCAAAACTGTTGGACCCACAAGTAAAGACTTGGCCATTATCTAGAAAATAGAACAGGTTGTAGAATTATTATAAACAAATTTTATCAAAGGCATTATATAAAAGTACAGCAATTTCACCCAATCTAAAAACAAACCATAATGCACATAAATGATTTATAATTTATTTTCTTCATCCATCTATAAATTAGTGAATATTGTTTAGGCATCCAAAAAATACAAAGAAAACTAACGAGTTGACACTAAACCCATGCCAATGTATTACAATAATTACAGTATTTTTGAACTATTTACACAATAAAAAGCAATCCTTTCTGTTACTCGTGATTATTCAGTACACAAACCACTGAACAAATAACATACTATAAAATTATAACATACTATAAAAATGTATGTCATAGTAAATGTAAATCATAGTCTTGATCTTAGCCACATCAAACTCAAAACTCAAAACTGCTTGAATCCACTGTTCATAAATGAGAATTTAGAACTTTAACTCCATTTGAAGATCAAACCCAGGACTTTCTCGCTGTAAGTTGATGTGAGCCACTGTGCCACTCACATGCTGATTTATTACACATCAGTTATAAGCATTGATTAGCCCAGTAATTTCAGTACAAACGTATGCCTTATTTTACCTGTAAGAATAATAGTGAAGTCCCAGCCACAGGAAACTTGCTGAATGCCCCTTTTGCCTGGCAAATGGCAAAGCTGAAAGGTCATAACCTCTGCAACATGTCCAAGTCCAAGCTGGCCTTTATAATTCTGTCCACATACCAGAAGCTCTCCTGATTCTACAAAAGCAAAACTTTTCAACCCAAAATCATTTATGTATCGCATCATATGCATTTAACACCTTTACTGCCCAGCAACAGCATTTATGAACAGTTTTAGATGGACTAGCAAAGTAGATCCCCAATTATAGCTTAAACAAAATGTTCAACTTTGAGAAATAATGATTATTCTTTTTATGTACATGTGAAAAATATAGAAATAAAACAAAAAAATATGGTAGATAACACTATTACAGACATAACTAATGAATGACATAGAATGCACTGTTTCAATGCTACTCATTAATACTGTGCTTAGTAATTTCATGTAATAGACCATTTCTAGCAATAGTTTGTTGTTGTTTTACTTTGATTTACTTTTTACTGAACCAATAATTTGTTATTTCTTTTGTTTGCACGGGAAAAATTCTGCATTTAGTGCCGGAAAAATTAAAGATGCTTTGCTTTACTACATATCTAAAACTACTCAAAAGTACACTTTGAATTCATTACCCTAATGAAAGCTAAAGATGAGCCATAAACTTTATTGCAAAATTTGGCACAAGTTTTTCAATTTCAAGTTCATTAAGTTAGGTGAAGCATTTCACACACATCCTTCCACGTGACATTTGACTTTCTCCAGTATAGAAAGAATAGTTTTATTACATGACATGTGTCTGCGGTGGGTTTTCCTAGGTCTTCATACAAAATGAGAAGTTGCAAAGAAAGTGGAAATTTCACCATCTACAGTGAAACACAATACTCTTCATATGCAGAAAAGCAGTAACAGACCAGGGTGTAATTTTAAAAAAAGGTTGTTTTTAATAATCCCTAAAGTGACAGCATACTGTATAAAGATACCATATTTGTATTCAGATTCCAGTTTTCTACATTGTTACAATAATAAATTATTTCAACAAATCACACAATTTAAATTTTAACTTGAATCATTTGTTAATCAAGAGCCTATGTATAATTTAACAATTTCTGTAAATTTTTTAAGCTATAGCAATAAATTAGTCATTTTGGCAGAATACTGCTTTGTTTGTATATTGTGTGTGCTTATGAAGTGCTCACCAGTGACAATAGCAGTGTGTCCTCCACCACCTGTAATGACCCGTAATGTACTTGCTTTGTTTCCAAAGTCTGCACACTGTGGTATCCTCTGATCTTCAGCATGGCCGAGTCCCAACTGTCCATAACTGTTGGCACCCTATCATAGTCCAGAAAACCAAGACCAAATAAATAATAAATAAATTAAGTGTAAATCGTGTGTGTGTGTGTGTGTGTGTGTGTTTATAGTGAGGTCATAGCCATCATATAGCAAGGAATAAAAATTAGTCCATGAAACTGAACTCAACTAGACTCGGGATAAAGAATAGAAAGGTTAGTAATACAATTAGAAAGTCATTTCCTAAAATTGTTCTTCTGATAAAGTTCTGTTAACTATTAAGCTTTACAGCAAGAAGTTCGTTTCCAAGGTAAAGCAGTCCAGGGCTTTCTGTTTGGAGTTTGCATGTTTTCCACGTGACTGCGTAGATTCCCTCTCACAGTCCAAAGACATGCTGACACAAAAATGTTCCTGTGTGTGTGTTTGACTCTGTACCAGACTGGCAACTTGTTCAAGTGTTTAGTGTATTCGATCAGTGTGTATCCAACGGTGACCGAAATATTATTAAACGGTGATAAAAAATAAATAATGATTGTACGGATGGATGAATAGTAACTACTGAACAACAGCCAATTAATGTTTTTGAAACAAAATTATACAACAGCGACACCGTGTGGTGAGATATTAAACTGCACGTATAATTATTACCTGTTTTATCGGCTATAAAAGCGCAGAGAAATTAATATTTGTTTTCTAATTTGTTATAATTTCTGAGATCTATGCCAAATACAATACTGCAATTTGCAAAGTGCAATTTGTCCGAGCGTACTAACTTCTTCTCTGTGTATGCTTCATGTTGTTTACTAACAGCAAAGAGAGAAAAAAAACTGTTCGCATAAACTCTTCATTCATTAAGTGGTGTAATCTAAAACCTTTCAGGCTTTAATTATTATGTATTTAATAATATGAGTAAACTTACCCACGTGTACAAAACGTTTTTCATAGTTAGATTTATGCTTTGGAGGACGCAGTATGATGACGCAAGTGGCTGGGTATTGTGTCGTGTAACAATTCGCCATATTTGTTGTGGCGTTTTGTGCAATTCTTTTGTGACAATATTACCCCACCTACAAGGTTACATGGCCAGATGCTAGTCTGCAGCAAGCGACATCTCTCTCTCTCTCTCTCTCTCTCTCTCTCACACACACACACACACACACACACACACACACACACACACACACAC
>JAOTRQ010000006.1:3655572-3668116 GCA_028565875.1 Hoplisoma paleatum | reverse complement strand
TCCAAAGTCTGGGAGCAGCACAACTAAATGCCCTGCTTCCCATAGTAGCAAGACGGACAGGGGGAATAGTGAAGTGATGTATAGATATATAGATGTATAGTGGACATCTACACAGTAATTGGCTGTTCCAATTACTCAATTGTGAAAAATAATAAATGCATTGCTAAAAACAACCTTAATTTTTTTGTCATCTTTGCGTCTTAGTGACCAGAACCTTTTAACATGGACAGACTCTGCCATCTATATCTTCACACCTCAGAATGGGCAAGTGCTGCTGTGGACCAGGATCAAAGGTAAGAAACATGCTTGCATGTACAGGAAATGCATAAAAAGCAGCTTTTGGTTCTAGGCTATGGAAGCTAAAAAAACACTGTGTGTAGTTCACACTACACAACCGTATCTCTTGCACTCGGGAGACTTTTCAGTCTGTGTGGTTTTCATACAGTATGGCAGATCAGAAGTTGGGGTTGCACTTTGCATCATCAACTATCAGAAGGATTTGCAGATGAGGTCTCCCAAACTATGTTGTTAAAGCTTAATAGTTAAGGTACTGGACTAATTTTCAGAATGTTTCAAGTGCCACAAAGTTGCACTTGCTGCTGTTGAGCCCATGGGAAAGTTTCTTAACCTTTAATTGCTGATTAATGTAAATCACTTTGGATAAAGGCATCTACTAAATGAAGAAAATGTAACATGAACAGCACTTTGTTCTTAATTGTTCTGTGATCATTCTTTAGTGATTTAGAAGATAGTATTTATATTTTTACAATGCAACGGTTGTATTATATTTTGTAACAATATATTCTAAAACTGTACTGTAAAACGTTTTTGTGCCAATGTATTCAAATAAAAATATTATTATGCCTCTGCTTTGTACCAAGTTACTTTTCCTCCTCTGCCAGTCGCCCAATTAAGATAAAACTGATTTTGCTGTTTGCTACTCAGTAAAATGATTCTTTCCCAAATATTTCCCTTGTTAGCATTAAGGAGGTTTTTAAGCTGTGAGCATTGTTTCTTAATTTTACTGTCCTTAGACATTGTTCACCTGGCTGTGTTCCGCAATGAGCTGTTTTGTCTCCATGCTGATGGGCTGCTGTCACATCTGTCGTTGTTGCCTGCTGACCGCTGTGTGGAGAGACTTCTAAAGAGAGAGAACTGGACACTGGCTGCTACTGTCGCTTGCATGTTTCAGCATGCTCTAACATCCAGGGTACAAACACACATTTTTACATTTACTTACACACACACACTTTGTGTGAGTCTGTGGCCTCTTGCATAGTTTTATATTGTATTTTCTTAAAGTTCTATTTCCCTTTTCTTTTCTGCAGGCTAGAAAGTGTGTGTCCGTCGATCGCTTAGAGCACCTCAAGGCCCAGCTTAGTACCAACTCTCAGCAGGAGCTTATTGGGCAGCTAGAGGAAATTATCAGCAAGCTGGAGCCACTAGACTCTGCCTGTAGTAGTCGTAGAAGCAGCGTCTCTTCTCATGTAAGTCTACTTCTAATAACTGCCCGGTTAAAAGGTTCATCTCAAACTGCACACTTACTATACTTACTGTACACTGTATATACTGTATATATTTACTGTGTAGTGCGCACAGGACACTTACATCTTTTTCATTTTTTTCAGACTAACACATAGTGCTTGGAGTGTACAATTTGCACAATCTTTATATGCAAACTTATCGATATAAACATACATTCATAGATACATTCATACACACATACTCCATAAAAAACAACTTTATTTTTGGGATTTTAATTGGTGTCCAAACATCCAAGATTCCCCTCTTAAATAATATAACATACGTATTACATAATTACAGAATGTATTCGTTTGTTCTGCAGTTTCTGTTGCAGTCACTCCAAACCTTTCTCCACACTTTGGCTATTTGTATCACCAGTGTGTTGGCTCAACGACACCAAACATGGATTTTGGCTTTTGACCTATTCGTTTGCTCAGTTCTGAAAGTAATATACTCTTGTTAATGGCAACGATGATCCAACACGTAATCATGTTTCTATCCCTTTTTAAAATGTGTTTTAGTTAAAAATATATTTTATTTTATTTTTTTATTTCTACTTTTTATTAGTTAATTAAAGATTCATGAGTTGTAGTTTAAGGTATGTCCCAAATTATAATTAGAGATGATGCTTTCTGAAAATGAAACTTGAAAGTGGAAGCTGAAATTGACATTTAACTCTGAATTAAAAGATTTATCCATGTTACTTTTTCCTTTTTGTGACTAAATGTCAGTTTACTTTTTATTTTTTATTTATTTTTTATTTTATTTATTTTTATGTATTTTATTATTATTGTATTGTCTGTATTTCCATTACAATGTTGCTTAAGTAGGAAATATGTGCAGTGAATTAACAAAGAAGTGCTTTGGTGTTACACATAGAGTCATGTGAAAATTTTACACTCCATTAAATAGGCAGCTCTTTTATAAGTTGTGTTCATGCTTTATTTCTGGAAAGGGAATTGCAGTTTAATTGCAGTTAAATAACAGAAAATGAATTTTGATTTACTCATGAAACAAAAGATACGACCTAAAATGCACATTATAATGTAGAAATAATTTATTAAGTAGAATAACTATATTTGCCCGCTTTTGGTGAGATGTTTCTTGTAGACTACCAGTCTCTGACATTCATCTGAAGAAATATTGGCCCCTCCAAACTCTATTGGTGTTTTGATTTATTCCTCATCATAAATTGTATTCATTTTTATTACATTTTACAGACAGTTGTAAAAAATTGTTTTATTGTTTAATCATATTACTTGAATCTCTCAGAATTGAGTATATAATATAAATTGAGAATATAAAATTGATATTAAATATCTTAAATGTCTAAATATGTTACAAAATATACTTTTTATAGGGTGTCAATTTTTTCACTGTCAGTCAACATTTAAATAATTTTAATTAGCATAAAGTATTATAATAAATTCTATATTAATTCTCTATTATAAGAAAAATCCAATAACTTTGTTGTTTCATATGTATCTTGAAAGTAAATGTTTAATTACTCTTTTGTAAAGTTATCAACATATAGATATAGATCATAACATATAGATCAGAAGGACTATTCATTATTGAGCTTTATGTTGATCAAACACAATGTATTGTTATGAACTATTAGGGTGTAAATAATAACATATTTAAACTAGTTCCATTGTAACTGTTTCTTTGCACCTGGCCAACTTTCTCTTTAACTAGTGGTGAGGGACGGCTCGGTGACACTATTATACCGAAAACTGACTTGAACAAGAAAAAGGAACTTTTATATGTGTCAAAGGGGATTTTTATTTAAGATAAGATAATATTTTATTTGTCCCACAGTGGGGAAATTCACAGCGGGGATTTTTTATTTCACTTTGTATTAAAATCTCTCGCAAATTTACAATTTCAGTTGTTAAAATTAAAACAAACAGATTAAATGTAGATTATTATACTGAAAGCAGTACACATAAAGAAGTAGTGTGAAGAAAGCAACATTGTTTACATATCATTTTTTAATTAGATGCATTTGTTTTATTAGGGAAGCTTCAATGTACTGGACTGTGGGATCTACCGCGTCATCAGCCGTAGAGGCAGCCAATCAGACGAGGACACCAACTCTCTTGTTAGCCAGACAATGCTGGAGGAAAGGATGAAGGAGTTTAACTTTGCTCAGGAGGACGAACAGATGGAGCATGGTAAGAGAGGAATGGACACAGACTGGCTAATATAACAGGCTTGTGCTAGCTGGAGGTTGTAAGAAGTTTTTATTGCACAGTAAGATTCAGAGGAACTGTTATTATCCTGTACTTCTATAGTAGATTAAGGCGTTCATGGGTAACTTAATCAAAAATAAGATTGTTCTAGAATGTTTTTTTTTGTATGATATTACAACATGTGAGTTAAAGGTGAGAATATGTCAAATAAAATAAAGTGAAAATGGAAAAGGTGGGCTTGTTGTGTCTTAACAGTCTTTTTTTTCCATGATGTCTCATTATGAACTTAATATTTAATATTTTTGAAACCAAACTTGTTCTAAAACTAGAGCAAAATTATGAATGACTTGTGCAAATGAGCAGTGTCAAGTTCGAAGGTCTTTGTGGTTCTGGTAAGAATGAGTTTTCTGGCAGTTGCTAATTGTAATGATACAACTGAAGCAATACAAACAATTGTTTTTGGCCGTGTATTTATTAAAGAGTTTAAAATAAATTGCTAAATTTACAGCCTATTGTCATTAAAACCACAGGTGTATACTGATAAGGATTTGTATTTATCATCTCATTTTTACTTATCAGTTGGTCTCTCATTGTCTTGACTTATATTTGTTTTCCCCCTCTTTTTTTGTTTTGTTTTCTGTTCCCCATTTAATGTATCTGCATTCTCTCTGCTATTTTCACCCACTTTCATCCTAATCTTCAGACCCTCAGTCGTGTGTACATGTAGAGGGGGACAAATCCGATCTCAGTCTACAGTTTCATCTACCACTGTCATTCCGCCCCAAACCACCACGAGTCGCCCTGCAGGCGGTAAAAGACAGGTAACATTTCACACTTGGGGCACTAGTGTGTTCTGCATGTGAATGATGGCAATGTTTGTATAATTATTTGGATTAGCTGTACACTTGTCCCCATATGTCTAGCATTGACAATTTGTCAAAAAGTTTTTGTTTAGAAAAAAAGTAAGTACAATAACAGCTGTAACTGAGAATAAAATGTGCCACTGTTTACATATCAGCTGTACACAGCCGCTTACAACAGTGGTCAGCTACCTCTACTCAGTCGATTTAAAAAATGCATTGAGAACGAAGCCATGGATTACATCAGTCATGGAATAAACTATTAGCTATAGTTATATTTCTCTCAAAGTGAAATCCAACACATGAAATGTACGTTTTATTTGGACTGTTTCCATTAAAGAACAGTTCACAATTTTAAACAGAGAACTTTGTCCACCGTGCCGTGGAAAACGATAAAATACGTTTCAAAATTATCACCACTCATCGACTCCAAAACATTTTCTAACCGAAGACATCCATGTGTTTCACACTACGCTTGCTCGGATGTATGGGATAATAAAACATTGGGATTTGGGATCTGCTTTTAAAAATCTTGGGATGTTTTGGAAAATTCTGACTCAATTTTTCTTTTGTACATAAAAATGTTTGAACTGTACAATGAGCATGGAATTCCTTTTTTTTTTTACTTCAATCCAGTCAGTGTTACAGAATATTACACTATGTTTAGTGAGAAACAAATCTTACCAGAGAAAGATTCTTTTATGTTTCACAGCAAAAAGGGTGGAAGTGAAACTTGACAGAATAAAGACAAAAAAAGAGCCACTGGCCGAAGTGCACCTGGCCAAAACAGATCTTCTATTTTGACTTCCTCTTTCTATATGGCTGCTAGATTTAAAAAGTATTCCCCTTTAACAAACTTTCATTTCACGCAGCAAATCAAATTGATGTGTTGGTACGTTATAGTTTTACTATTAGATCTACTGTTGTATTTTCAGAAGTTGCTGTAATTTGTGTACTTATTTAAGGTGTATAGTATTGAACTATCTGTTCTTTGTTGCTTTTTTCATTTGGCATTTGTAATTCATGCTACACATAGATTTATATGTGAAAACCAAATTCCTGTGTGTTCTTATTCTCAGTGTTTCAAGCTTTGTAAAGAAGACGACAGAGAAAATAAGCATTCTGCAAATGAACACTGATCTCTGGCCACGACTTGACCAAAAGGAAGGTGTACCAGGAGATGTCACCAGCTCAGTGATCCTATCTTTAGACGAAGCAAACAATGAGTATGTTTTATTTTAAGCATTTTAATAGTCCGTAAAGATAAGCCAGTCAGTTTCAATCTTCACTGTTTTATCGTGTATCACTGTTTTTTACTATTCAGGGAGACTGAACATGGTGAAAATGATCTACAGGAACTGAGGGCAGCTACAGAGAAAGCCATGTGAGTATTGATTGATTTATGTTATTTCAGTCAGACGCAGCTCAAATCAGTTTGAAAGATGCTTGTTTAGAATAGAATATTTTTAAACCTTGATTACAGCTTCTTTTGACTCAGAATAATATTAATTTGAACAATCAAACAAGCACATGGTAACCAGAGACTGACTTTGTAAGTGTAATCCAGAGTGAGCACAGCAAATCAAAATAGCTTTTGTCTGGGTTCAGTATGCACAAGTCTGTACATTAACAGATGACCAGACTGGACGTCTGATGTGGTGAGTGATGTAAAGTGTTTGCTTAGTGAAGCAATATTAAAGTAAGAAATATTAAAGCCAACTTTGTGAAAAAAATCAAGTAATTCAAAAGTATAAATATAGTTTCTTTATCCAGCAGTAAGTAACTTTTTATTTAAGTCAGTGTAATAGTTCAATACTTCTGACAATCTAGTTATTCTGGGTTTTAACATGCACATGATTAAATAATAATTTATAAATATAATAAATAATATTTAATATAATAAACAATATTTAATATTTAATATAATATAAATATAATAAAATATTTATAAATCATAATAATAATTAACAATCGTGAATAAAAAATATGTTATGTTTTATGTTAAAATGCCAAACTGATGTAAATGGGTGATCATTTTGACTTTGTTAAGATAAAAAACATCTGTAGGTTTGAAGTAACAAGTACTTATTCTGGTTGCGTTATTGAGCAATTTATTTATTTAGATTTTGTTTATTGTGATTGTTTAAGATAATCATGGTTAGAAAAGCAAAGTAATTCTACTTATATGAAAAAAACATACATAGTATACACCAACCCGGCATGTTTTATGCTTGTAGTGAAAGCCCAGCTTGGCTATTGGTTGTACAACCGATTATAAACTTTTTCTCTACTTGAAGTTATATATATATATATATATATATATATATATATATATATATATACATACACACATACTTATACACTTTACATTAGCCTTTCCTCTGTTTTTCCTTGTTAGCTTACAGGTCCAGGATCCTTTTGTTCTTTTAGACCCAGAAAGTCTGGCCCAGGTGCTTATAGAGTGGGTGCCTCTCTTGGAGAAGGTCTTATGTCCAGAGGCACAGACCAAGGTAGAGAGTAAAGTTGACAGATGTGACAAGAATGGCTTGGCAATACAAGATGAAGTCATAAGCACCCAGTCCTGTTCTCCACACAACCAGTCGGATAGTGTTGCCAATTGTCAGCAAGAACCAAATCCAGTGGGAGAAACAACTGAAGAAAATAACCTCAGCTTCAGCTCTCCTATAACTGTGCCTTCACCAGTTATTGTAGCTCCAGTGGATCAGCCTTTGCCCTCAGACCTCCAGGAAGACTTGTGTCAGCTTGCCTGCCTTTACTTGGACCTTGGATGCCCAGGTGGAGCAGGTGATGGAGAGGTTGAGAGGGTGTGCGTCTTTCTGTCTAAGTTCTTCTACCTGCTAGACAAGGACAGAGTAAGGAGGACGTGCATGTTGAAGTACAGAGAGCAGGAAGACGTTTTGAAAACCTACATAACGTGCATGCTAGGTGAGTGTCTTTTGCCTTCACCCGAATTATTTATTAACACTATTTATATGACTTTGAATCTACTTATTATAACTAATTAATTTATACAGGTATATAGTTTTAGTCATCAGAGCAATCTGATTTTATTGAGTGTACTGAATGTACCATTGGTTGTTGCATTATCAAATAATTACTTTATAGCTCTGCTGGGCTTTTTAATCCACATGATTTTTTTAATTGGCTTGATATCCATAAAATAGCAGCTCTACTTTAATGGAAATGCGGGAGGAAACCAGTTCCCCCCTGAGGAAACTCACTCAAACACTGGGAGAATGTGCAGTCCACACAGAAAAACATTACACAATCATCCATGACTGTTTAATGTGATTGGTTTGATGAATGACCGTATTCTGTCATGAACGTTACCTAAAAGTGTAAAACATGCAGTTAAATGGTAAATAAATAAACACATAAATATATCGTGGTTGCTGCAGAATTTACCAAAGCCAGTAAGGTGGTGGAAGTCATTCAGAAAGGAGACTTGCTCAAATCTTTGCGCAGTCTGAGAGAGCTGCAGCCCTGGAATGCACCTATGCTGCTTGCACATCTATACAGGTATATATGTACTGTGACATCTTAACAGTATTTCAAACTATGTATTTCAAATGCTATTCATTTTTTCTTTTATTTTTATTTGTAGGCTATATGAGAAGCACGGAGAGATGGCAGTTCGTGCATATCCCCAGTTTTATTCCACAATCCTCCCATCTGACATCATGGCCATGGTTCAGCCCAGTCACTTTTTGCCTTATCTAGACAATCTGGTTCAGTCTCAAGCTGAAGAACAAAGGTCTTTCATTCATTTAATAATTAGACATCTTAAGATACAATTTACCTCACAATAGATACAATATGTGACTCACGGTACCCGATTCATAAAACGTTTTTTTAATTGCTTAAACTAATTGTTTTCTTTTATTTGATGTAGTTTCTATTGAAAACAAAATAAAATTCTGTATTTGTGATTATTTTATTTAACTTTATAATAAATATCCTAATAAATATTTTCTGAAGTAGGAAAAACTATTTTAAACACAGAACAATTTAGCAACTTGGTGAATAGCGGCAGCGCCCTCTGCTGTTTAAAAGGAATATTTATTTATTAAAGAGAAATGCCAATATGATTCATCCTTAAGTGACTAGACTCCTGAATTGATCCATGATGCATTGTTACATCTTTAACATTAATTATGTAGTTATGGTTTATAAGTAATTATATTATGATATGTAACTTGTGTTTGTGTGTTCATAAATGGAAATTTTTACACCGTACAATAATACAATTAATACATAATACAATCTCTCTTGATAGACTCTTATTCTTGGGATCACTCCTTCAGCCGGAGACGTTACGTCAGGATTGGTTGGAGCTGGCTCTTAATTATGACGCACCACGGAAAGATGATACCATTTCAGAAGATGGACACCCAAAGTATGAGTCTCTTATTATTATAATACATACAAGCAAATTATATATATGCAGTATTTTGGGCCTATTAAACAAGTTAATATCATATTAACAGAATATCAAAAGTGGTCTCTGAGTTTTGGTCCCCAACATATGTTCTACCATTGTATATGTATTTTATTGGTAAATGTAGTAAATAAATATATTCCACAGATCTTCATACAGACCTTTACAGAAGGTTGCGATTGGAAAGTTTGATTCCAAGAGTAAACAGGTCACCAATGAATTGCCCATAAGCAAGGCATCGAGCCCTTAAGTACTCCCTTGCTCACTACTCCCCTTGTGCAGGGCAAGTGTGCTCACTGCTTGCCCATAGTCTGTGTGTTCACTAGTGTGTGTAAATGTGTGTTTCGTTGCACAGATTGGGTTAAATGTGGAAGAATAATTCCTATGTGTATAAAAAGCACAGTGGTGAGAAGAGTCTTCTAGATCCTAAAAATAAGTTTAACATAATTTAAAGCACATTATAGATCAGGGGTCACCAACGGGCACCAGGTCGCCCGAAAGGATCTCATGAGTCGCCCGTGGGCCTGTTCTAAAAATAGCTGCATATTGATTAATATGCATTTTGCATATTAATATTTATTTGTTTCCTACCTTGTTAAATTATTTTTGAAATTTATTGTGAGGAATCATTTTCATGATCTGCATCTTCACATAGATGAAAATCATTAATAGTAACATGTAATTAAAGCACGGTGGCTGAGTGGTTAGTACTGTCGCCTCACAGCAAGAAGTCCCGGGTTCGATCAGGCCGGGGGGTTTCCATGCGAAGTTTGCATGTTCTTCCCGTGTCAGCGTGAGTTTCCTCCAAGTGTTCCGGTTTCCTACCAAAGTCCAAAAACATGTACTAGGTTGATCGGAAATGTGTAAAATTGTCTCGTAGTCTCACACACACAAGTTCCCTGTAGCGATACGGGGTTGGAGAAAGACCTGGCAACCTACTCCATAAAAATATAATTGCTGAGTAACTCTGGGGATCGGTAGCAGTCCACAGAGTGACCCAAGAGTTGGAAACGACTGAAAAACGGGTAAATGCATACATACAATTAAAGGTTATAAATTTGTGATTTCAAAAGTGTGTATCAAACTGGTAGCCCTGCACATTAGTTGTTACTCAAAAAGTAGCTCTCAGTTTTAAAAAGGTTGGTTACCCCTGTTATAGATGATGTCTTTTGAGCAAATTAACTAAAGCAAATTACAATAAAACATTTTCACTTTCACTTCATGTCAGGTGGCACTCACACTTCTTTCGCTGGGGTTATGGGCGTCTGCTGTCTTTGTTAATCCGTTTGCCCGCTGACCTGCACAGCAAACAAAAGATGCTGGAATCTTGCAGGAATCATGGGTAAGTGTGGGGTTATTCATTTTAAAACTGTTTTAACTGCTCAGCTGACAATGTGTTCAAGTTATTTTTAAAGGTGTTTTCTGAACTATAGACATTTAAGACAACATGCCGCTTATTTCAGGAGGCATAGAAGCGTGAAAGTTAAAAATAATAAGAGATGGCTCTAATGACTGGATGTGGATAAAATAATATGCACATTATTTGCTGACTGTCCAAATAAACCAATGAGTTGAAGAACAAACAAGATCCAGGAGAATAAGTGCTGGCGACAAGGCTCAAACCTAAAGCACTTATAATGGTGCCATTTGAATTTCGGGTTTTACTGTAAACAAAAGAGATAGAACAAAACATATATGGATTTGGACCATCTTAGGCTGTAGGTGGGTGAAAGTGGCTGCTTAGGTAAGGTGAAAGGCTAAGTGCACACAAACAAACAAACACAAAGGAACAGCAACTCAAGGGTTGGAATAAAAAAGGCTTGAAATGTGCACATTTCCCTAAACAAATCAGCTAATTACCTTTTAGTCTTTCAACCAAGGACATCTGTTGACTTTACATGGTCCTTAAGGAAATATGCAATTCCTGACAAAACCCTTATGATTTCGAAGGCTGGTTTTGAGAACATATAGACGAATGCACCTCCGAGTATTTAAGCTACATCTACTTTCACAAGGATACAGGATTCACGTTCCATCTAGTTCTTGTCTTAACAGATTATGTTCTCTCTCAGTTACTGGACAGGCTACCTGTATCTGTGCAATGAGCTGCAGCTCCGTGAAGAGGCTTTCTCAGCCATCTGCAAACTGGATGATATGAGCCTACTAGAGGAACCCAATGGTAAAGAGCTTCCATGTCTCGATTTTAGAATTCTTTTATAGCAATGTAAGTTATGTTGACGACACATTGGCAACTTTTTGCATCTTTTCTGACCTGCTTTTCATTAAAGTGAGGGCAGCTCCTCATGTGACCAACAAACCTACAGAAACACTAATGGCATTGCCGCCACTTTAAGAGACAAATACAGAAACGTTAAGATACAAATAAATAAAAAGTATTTATTTTTTGTCTTGGTGTTCTTAGGAATAGTTCCACAGACGATGGAGGATTGGATGTTTCTGATCCAGCTTTGTCGACAACAAAGGAAGAGCAAATGTTCAACTTCTGATGTCGCTACTTTTCCCACCACAAGTAACGGCACTAATAATGACCGCTGCACAGCAAACACCAGTGGCGAAGATGACCATGATCAACCAAGTGACCTGGTGAATGGAGATTGGAACAGCCATATCAGTGTGGAAAAGTTAGCGCTGTGTCTGGCACAGGTCATAGGGCCGGATAAAACCATAGCAGCCCTGCAAGACTGTGGGCTGCATTCCGAACTAAGTGACCATTTCACACTGGTGTGTGAGCTGCTGAGAGTGGCCAAGAAGAGACAAAGGTGAGGAAATAAACATGATAAATTAGACAGGAAAGGCTTTAGCATTGTGATAAAAGAAATAATCATTTGCTGCATGTATATTTACAATAAGCAGTTTGCATCAATCCGGTTCAACTAGGAACTTTAATCATTTTTAATTGATTGTACGTTCTTATATGTGTTTTATTTATTTAACAGGTCTTGTATTATCATGTATAAAACGTGTATTATACTTTTATAGAATTTCTCACACAAATGCTGTATACTATTGCTTTATAATGCATTCTGTTGTGAACTAGGCTTAGTGTCTCTTGTTTTAGACTAATAATGGAGTTGATAATAAGCAGATAAAATATTTCTGAAACATGGTGGGTCTGAAACACATGTATTAAATTAATCACTCCAGCAGTTACGTGACAGGTTGGAGTGGTATTAATAATTTGTTTATCATGTAACCTATGCACCTATTGTTGCTTAAAAAACTGAAATCAAAAGTTGGTCGGTACTATCGAACGATCATTATGTAATGTACTCATGCACAATAAGATAGTGTAGGGACAGTGCAGCCTAGTGGGTAGAGGTTGGGGGTTCAAATCCAGGCTCTGCTACACTCCGCTACACTGCTGGGTCCTTGAGCAAGACCTTTAACCCTGTGTGCTCCAGGGGCGCTGTACGTTGGCTGACCCTGTGCTCTGACCCCAACTTCCAGACAAGTTGGGATATGCGAAGAGAAACATTTCATTGTAC
>JAOTRQ010000006.1:3634068-3646978 GCA_028565875.1 Hoplisoma paleatum | reverse complement strand
TGTTTGTTGTTAAGAATATACGTGCATTCATTCAAAATTTTAGTAGCAAAATAATTGTGATTAATTTGCGATTAATTAATTACAGACCCTGTAATTAACTTGATTAATTGAGTCCCACCACTAATATATAGGTTTACCTTTTCCTATTTCTTACTTTTAAACTGTTTACATTAATGTTTACATTATTGTTTTCATTTATTTATAATCTATTTTTGGCTTGTTAAACGTAATTTCGAGTGTTCGGAGGGAGTAGTTATAAAGCGTTTCACTGCTGGTTGTACTGTGTATAACTATGTATGTGACGAATAAACTTTGATTTGATGGTGTTACCTGTTTAGTCATGAGCTTCTCAAATTCCTCCACAATCTCGGGCAAACTGAGCCACTTCAGGCCAGGTAAGCAGCTAATGAGCAGACTGCCCGCCTTCATTAAGATCAGGTCTGTCTGAACCTGCCTCCGGATACCAGGATGAAGAACCTACATATAAGAAGAAAAAAAAAATTTCTAAATCTTCCAAATTTAGTCTGGAAAAATGCTAGATTAGATTAGAAAATAAATAAACAAAATGCAAATGAAACATCATTCTCCTGTAAGTCTGAATACTTAATGCAAGGTCTATTCTTTGAATACAAAAATGAAAAATCACTTTTTCATAATCACTTTTTTTATTTCACACACAAACAACATCCATTTTAGTCTCTGAGCTTACCTTAATTGCTACAGACATGAGACCGCTCTCCTCAGTAAGAGTTCCTTCACTGTCTAACAACTCAGCAGAACTTCTTTCAGGGGTCTCGGAGATCTTTTCCTCCGATTTTCCTCCCCAAAACCACTGACCCAAAGCTCCTCCAAGTCCTGGTACCTCCCAGGCTTCTAGCAGGTCCTCCTTAACAAGTCCCTCCACCAGCTGCTGGAAAGCCGGGTCCTCCACGCTCGCTACCCGAGCCTTGGCTCGATACACCTGAGCCACACATCCTGATCCCACGGGTGTTTTACAGTCAAAAACAAACAACTGCCTCCAGCCCTCTCCGAATGCTCGTTTCAGACACTGTTTGGTGTGATTCCATGAATGTGGTTGAACTTTCACATGGAGCTTAGAGAAGCGGTCACAGAACTCCTGAGAGAAGACGTCCCGACGCGTGCTGGCCCATTGTCCGAGCTTGATAAACGTTGGACCGGAAGTTTCCGTGACCCAGAGCAGGGCGCTTAGCCAATAAGATGTCAAGCGCTTAGAGAGGAGACTCAGAGGATAGAGCAGCACAAGTGGACTAAATTTTAAAAGCAGCACTAAGGCACGTACACCTAATCGCAAGTTGAACAGAAGTCTGTGTATTTGGACAGTGGCGATTGAAGTTCTTTTAGCAGTCCTTTGAGGAAGCACTGCTTCTTGAGCCGATGCATAAGAAAGGCTGTTCGCTGCCCAACACAGAAGTGGCACTTTAGACACCCGATACACAATCTGGCTACTTTTGTTAATGAAAGTTCTCAGCGGTACAACTCGAACCGAGACAGATATTCTGTAAGCGGTGCATCTAAGGCTTTGGGAAAACATCTTGGCAGAAAGTGCTGACATTTTTATTGTTGTGGTGCTATTATTACAACGTGTTAGTTACGAGTTACCTCCGCAGTATATGCACATGGGACTTTGGCCTCAGTTCCATACGTCCATGCTACACTTATCAGTTACTCTCAGGTCACAGCTTATGATTAGTTTGAAGATAGAAATTCAAGCACTGCTACTGAGGTAAAGTTGGATGGATTGTACACCGACATAAACATTCATGTAAATGTAATAAACTGTAATAAAGTTGACAAATTGAACACAGTCAGCAAAGCAAATGACTTTGCAATATATCTAATGTAGCACAGTACTGCACAATGCACATATTATACTATTTATTATTACTATCATATGACTTTTATTATCTACTTAATACTTTTGACATCCAGGGTGAACAGCAAAGTAAGAATTTCACTGGGCAGAGAAATATGTTTCCATATTCTGCATATGACCATAAAAGCTTTAAATCTTTGACTGTCTGACCATGTAAACACATTAACATTGAATTATTTTAGCAGACGGATGACAATAAAAGAACAAAACGATTATTATGACAGCAGTAGTTGGTTAAATCTTTATCTCATCAGGTTCTGGATCGAGAATGTAACTAATTATCTAACTAGTTTGTACCTGCAAATTGTACAAGCTTTTCTTAAAGGAATCACAACACAAAACATGGAATAAAACCGTTGAAAGTTAGTTAGTTAGTATAAAATATCTCATTAGCGATTCTCTCTGTAGCCTCACCGACTAACAGCAGGTTGTACAGAAGCATGTTTACATTCATTCATCCGCTGCCCGAACCGGTTCTTCACTTATAACAGTCCCCACAAACACAAGCGCTTATAGACTTGTGTTCCGCTTTAACATGCGAGTCATAAAATCGCGTCACAAAATAAAAACACATGAATTATTCATATAAATTCATTATATTAATTATTAAATATGTTTCAAGAATAAAGACGTCGAAATGTACAAAATGACATTTTACACAAGCATGGTCCGATAACGAACTGGTGCTGATGCAAAAGTGAAAAAGTTCTTGGGTTCGATCCCCAGGTGGAGTGGTCTGGGTACTTTCTGTGTGGAGTTTGTATGTTCTCCATCTCTCTACGTGAGTCTTATCCAATTGTTTTGCAGATGCTGAATTGTCCTTTAGAAGCAAACTGCAGCAACATTGTAGTGCCAAGCCTGGGAGGGTCATTCAGATGTGGATGTGAAGGAACAAGACTGAAAGATGATGTTAAGGCCGCGGAAATCAATGGGCACAGGCAGGTGGGTGAGTAGGTGGGTAGGTAGGCAGGTGGGTGGGTAAGTAGGTAGGTAGGCAGGTGGGTAAGTGAGTAGGTAGGCAGGTGGGTGGGTAAGTAGGTAGGTAGGCAGGTGGGTGGGTAAGTAGGTAGGTAGGCAGTTGGGTAAGAAAGAAGGTAGGTAGGTAGGTGGGTGGGTAAGTAGGTAGGTAGGCAGGTTGGTAAGTAAGTAGGTAGGTAGGTAGTCAGGTGGGTGGGTAAGTAGGTAGGTAGTCAGTTGGGTAAAAAAGAAGGTAAATAGGTAGGTAGGTGGGTGGGTAAGTAGGTAGGTAGGCAGGTGAGTAAGTAAGTAGGTAGGTAGGTAGTCAGGTGGGTGGGTAAGTAGGTAGGTAGTCAGTTGGGTAAGTAGGTAGGTAGGTAGGCAGTTGGGTAAGAAAGTAGGTAGGTAGGTAGTCAGGTGGGTGGGTAAGTAGGTAGGTAGGTAGGCAGGTAAATAGAACTTTTAAATCACATATGGCACTCATTTAAATACAAGGAGGTCGTAAAATTTCAAATTATAGTGGCCATTATATGCCCTCATAGAATTGTAATACAGATAAGTAAACTAGAGAAATGCTATTTTAATGAATATTTTCCTCACCACAGCACAGTGTACTTGTGATGCTTTAGTACAAAAAGTAATCTTTTTTACTCTTTAAGCTGCAAGTCTTTTACAAAAATCGATAGAGGACCATACATTTGAAACGTCTGGACATCACTCCATGTGTTCTAGAGAGGACTATTTGAGGTATTAAAAATATTACTGTTTTAGCCAGATCTCTCTCTTGTGACAGCTTTTTGTAATCATGGTTGCATCACAACTGAATCAAAATTAACAATGTTCATTCAGTTTCCAGATTTCATGTTGTAACCCAACCTTAGGTCTTAAAAAGATTAATGGTAGGTTTTAACATCAGTGTTCTGTATTTAATCTGTGATCATTTTACCAAATCTTTCTTCTGGTTTTTCTGGAATTACTGGGCGTAAAGCGGTACAGATCCTGGACACCAATATTTTACATTGTTTCATTCCTATATGTCTGGAGACACATAATCATCCAATAACACTGATGTGTATTTGAGTCCGGGATTCCAGCGTTGGTTGGCTAGCATAATTTATTACTTTGCCACCCAAAGTAATAATTTATAACACCCGCCCCACACACACTCACTTTGTGTTGAGATTAACATCAGATGTGGTCATTCTCAACATGTGTCTGATTGATCAGAGCCGAAGTGTGTGATATACAGATCTAGTAAAAATGTTTGCTTAGTGTTATGCAGTATCTATTTTGATCAGATAGATACATTAAAGCATGTCATGTAATAAAAATGATTTAATATTATTTACAGCTTCAATATATCACTTAGAGGTTACAGTTTTACAGGTGGAATTTGTCACTATTGTTGCATGCTGCAAGCTGTCTAATTCTCCTCACCTTGCCTTACACACATTACCATTCTACTATTTACTCACAATATTATGTAGTCGATTTTTGAGATAGGTGAGCCACAACCTATCTTTGGGATAATTAAGGGATAATGCAGACCTTCTATTTTTAATAGTTGTATATTATATTCTACAAAACAATGTTTAATAAGCCGATAATCAGGATTTACCTTCCAAACTTTACACAAATGCTTGGAAATTCAAGTAAAAGCTAGTTGAGATTTTTTTTATTTCAACAAATTAAAAAGATTATACTTTTTGACTTTCAAATTGTGTAATGTAGACATTGTGTGTTGTATCTAGAAGTCTATGTATTGTATAAAAAAACAATATACCTACCTACCGACCGACCGACCGACCGACCGACCGACCGACCGACCGACCGACCGACCGACCGACCGACCGATCAGCCAATCAGTACCCCTGTGTTTTGAGCTAGTGAGTTCCGACTCTCAACGCTGGTGTGCAGTGGAAAGCTTGCATGGCATTTTACACAGTAGGTGAAAGTTATAGAAATAGGAACAGAATCAGCTAAACCCAGCTATGTTTACTTGATGCTTTGGGTACAAATTGTCTTTACATAAAGCATGTGACTAATGCTTACATAAGGTGTCATGATCTAATCTCATGTGATTATCTAGTGTTATTTTGGTGGTTATGTAAGGATCCAGTGTTGTGTATAGACTTATGTGGTTTTATGTGATAACTTAATGGTTGTTGTTTAAATTCATTTGTACTTAGCTTTTTTCACTTGATCAGTAAGACAACCAAGCGGAGGAGGGAGGAAAGAGAGAGAAAAGGAGGGCGAGCTAGGCTGGGAGGGGGTCTCGGTGGGAGGGAGGGAGGAAGGGAGAGAGAGAGAGGGTTGGGGAAAAGTCCAGTTAAACCGTGTATGAAGAAGACAGAGAAAGGCAATAGTGCAGGAACAGGCACGAGAGAGATAAAGTTGCAGGATCTGAAGTTGGAGAGAAGTTGAAGAATTTCATTGTGCTTCTTTGGAGAAGCATCTGGCCCCAGTACAGAGAAAAGAGAAGGATTTAATCAAAACCAGAGTGTAAAAGGAGTCAAAGAAAGAGAGGAACGAGGGACGACTGACTGCTCCAAGACAAATCATCGAAGTGGATGGTGCTTTACTCAGTAGTGTCAGGTTTCACAAAATGAGAGACCACTTCAAGAGCGCTTCTGCAAAGCTCAACCAACCAAGCAAGGTAAAGATTAGTGTGGATCTGTCTGTGTTTGATCTGCTTTTTTATATTAACTTCTCAAACATTAAGAGAATATTCATATTATATCAGCAGAACTTCTTATAGAACCTTGAATGAGTAAGAAATTGAATTATTGAATTACCATTACAATCTAATCAAGCAGTCAGGTTACATTGCAAGTTGTTTTGGAGAAGCTGGGGGAAATCATGTGTCTATAGGTGCATTCCATTGCAGGCAGGGTGACACAGTACAGATAGAGAAGTGGGTAATTGGATAAGTGAGGCGAGTCATTTTAGCCAAAGAACAATGGTCTCTCTTCTTTGCTGCGCTTGAAAAGAAAGGGGAGGTTGTAAACAGAGCAGTCAGGGCACTGATAACTTTTAAATGCATCTGGCTGTGTAAAAAAACAAATAGAAACCCACAAAAAAAACTACTGGAATGAATAACATCAAATGTTTTAGTCAGCAAAGAAAAAATATGTGGCTGGTCATTTACATCCATTTCCAGTTTCCAGTAGAAAGCAATACACAGATATTCTAACTTATTATCATTATCATCACTGGAGGTTTCATTCAGATTGACAGCACCCAATTTAGAAGGCACAAAGGTGTAAACTACGGTTTATAAAAAATGATATGATACCGTATGATTTAATTTGAGAAATGTGAAACTATATTTCTTAGCTAAAGAAAGCTCTTTTATATTTTTAAAGGTAAACAATCAGAAAACACATTTACATTATTGTTACTACAAAGTTTTAAATGGACTGAATCTATTATTACAGATGTCAAAAATGAAACAACACCAATAACAAAAAACAGAGAAATATGACTACACTTTTATATACTGGTAACAAAAAATGCAACATCCTTACCAGCTAACAAGTTACATAGTGAAAACCATGTTTAACCTATGTGATGATTCATTGCATATACTTAAACTACAATCAATTTTTAGTGTCCTAAAACACTCTTTCGTGTCATTAAACACAGTAAACAGTCAATATTTTGTACTGTTTTTTACTTAGAAGACTTAATTCAGTTCCTGGGTGATTTACTGGCTTGTCATGCAGCCAGTGACTCATATTCATATGCGGTATGAATCACAAGGACAGAATTTCAACTGGTTATTTACCAGCTTATTGTTTCACCGTGATAAACTCATGCAGAAAAAAAGCTTGATATTGCTACCAGGTTTATCAGACTTTTGTTTTTCAGCTGGTAAAAGATGTGTTCAAGGAGAATAAACTTAATAGCTGCAGCTTTTGTTATGCCAAAACCATGTATGAGAGTCTGACCATCTTTAATTGTTAGCTCACTACATTGTCTAATAGAAAGAGTTGTTTACACATGACCTTAAACAGTATATTACAGTTTGTTTTGTAAGTCTGTTACGTTTGTAGACTCTGATTAGGGTTACAACTATACAGGAATCATATACAGAACCCCATTATTAATTTAGTGATACTTAATCAACAGCAATTAATGTATTTAACTCTTCCCATTAGTGACAGAATAACTAATAATCTCTAGAGAAGAAAATGTTCTTGCATTGATTGCATAAATGTTGTAATGTTGTGGGTTTAATTCCCAGGTAAGGCGTTCCGGTGCTTTCTGTTTGATTTTGCATGTTCTCCCTGTGTATGCCTGGGTCCAAAAACATTTCAGTAAACGGGGTCATTCGGAAATGCAGAATTGCCTTGCACATACATAGCTCTCCATAGTCCCATGGGTTGTACAAAGACCAGGCAACCAGGTAACCTTAAGTACTACTTAGTGTAAAAAAAAATACTGAGTAACTAGTACCTGAGTACTAAGAGTTGAATGCAACTGGGGGAAAAAAGAAAACACTTCAGCGTTGTCATGTGACTGCGGCTTCATTGATTGTAATGTTCACTGTAAGATGGGAATTAAATCCACAGGCAACTTACACTGCATAGCACTAAATTTGACATAAATACTACGATATATCACCACCACTATTTTCAAGAAATAGCTTGAATGTGGTGTAAACGGTTGTGCAGTTCTGTGTCACTCTAGTCTGTTTCGTTATTGTAAATATTAACATCTGGCCATATTGTGTACATCTTAAACCGCCTATCTGATCACATACTCAGTGATAGAAGTAGCTTTAACAGTACTTAAGCAGGGAGTCTTTTTGGTGGTGAGCAGGGTTTCCATGGCAGCATTTTTAGTATGCAGCGTACTTGGACGGGAATTTGGACTCGGGCTTGTGCAGGCACTCGGGTCTTTGTGCAGCAGTGGTTGGGAACTGAGCACAGATGCTGCGGTCACTGGCCGCCCCCTTCCCTACACACAAACACCACTTCCATTCCCTTCCTCCTTTATCCCCCTCACTCCCACCCCCTGCTGCTGCTGCTGGAGTCGTGCTCGCATGCTGCTGCTCTTACATGGACCCTGTCAAGGTTCAGTGCACTTTGTAAAGCCGTTAAAAAAAGCATGCTGGGAAAGAAAGAAAGGATCGGCTGTAGACTAACTTGTTTATTTTTTATAGTGAAAACACTTTATGCAAATATTGACTGGAAAGGTTTGACTCATTAACATCAGGCTGTAGGATGTGCTTTTTAATTTTGTGCTTATTTGGATTTTAATACAGTTTATTCCTCCACACCCAATAACTCAATTTGTGCAGTTAAACACAATCAACACTCACTAGTGAACATAAACTAGGCGGCAGCAGTGAGCACACATGGTCTGCGCAGTGGGCAGCTCAAGCCATGGCATCTGGGAAGCAGTTTCAGGTTTGGTGCTTTGCTCAAGGGCACTTCGGTCATTTACTCTCGTATTCGAACTGGTAACCTTCTGATCAGTAGCTCAGTTCTCTAACAACCAGACCAAGGCTGCCAGTTATATATCAAATATATCAGTACTGCCGTATTACAACATTGTGCTAAACCATCGTAGCACCATAATTCGTATAAAAATAATGTGGTAAATTATTATGACACATTAGTTTTTGGACAACAAATAGGATTTTTGAAAAAATAATATAAAGCATATGTTCCTTTCAAGAAGTTCCGATTGATCTTTTCAACCAACTCTCATTGCTTTTAGAAGGTTTTCAACGGCTATTGGTTTTACAGTTTTGTACATTAACACCATTAGTAATGTAATAATAATATAATGATTAACAAGCATTTATTTACTTCAGTTATTCGATAAATATACACACCCAACCTGAATCAAAAATTCAACCTTTCGGCTTTCTGTTTGCCCTGAAATAACATTTTCTTCAACAATTATTGACTTTTAGTCTCACCTGCTAAAGGGCGTACTTGCTTCACATATAAGCCACTTGGGGTTCCTTCACACTGAAGGGGTTATTTATTCTCGTTCTATGATGTGAAATGAAGACAACAACATTTTGGTTGGTTCTGTAATTCCTCAGAAGCCTTGTTATAGTGGGGGATTTCAAACTCGACATTTTATATCTATTTGCTGTCATTCAGTTTTAACCAGTTGTTAACCTCATTCATGAAATGAAAACTATTGATCGATTGGCGGTCTTTGATGCCACTTGAACTGTGTGACTTTTCCAGCTTTGGAACGTGTGTCAGTTTTTTTCAGACCATTTTCTGGAGGAGAATTCTAAAAAAATAATTTGTATGAAACTAGATCTTCAGAATGTTGAGCAATTTTTGTATGTTTGTGAATGTGGCTAAGCTACATTATTTAAAAAAGACTAGGTTAATCTTACTTTGTTGCACCTAAAGTACAAGAACATTGTCTTTGAAAGTACAATTGATAAAAGAATTACATTCTTTTATTCCCTGAACGCTATAAGTTTGTAAAGACATTGTAACTGAAGAATGCATGAAGAAAATGTTCCATCCATTTTTTAATTCACACGGTAAGAGGACAAGTGAAGAAAGCTTTAATAAATAAAATATAATTAAATCTTTACGGTCGACTTCTGATGCTAATTCACAGTTATTTACCTGTTTTGTTTAAAGTTAGAGCATAGCACTGGTCCACTCGGAATGATTGTATATAGTACAGTAAAATACCATCTTTGTGGGTGTAGCAGTTTCTTACACTAACACACCACTACTGAGATCAGGGCCGGAATCTTCCAATGCTATCAGCTTCCAAGACAGAATTGTTGTTTTGTGTTTATGGTTTGGGTCATTGTTATGTTAAAAGTTGAACTGCTACCTGAGTCTGAGCTGATTGTTTTGCTGGAGGACATTTTTGTCTCCATTCATCTTTTCATGCTATGGACTGCAAACCTCTGATTATTCAACTGCTGTTAAAATGAGTTCTGATAAATTATATAATTAGTTAACTAGTTAAAAAAATCGAGGTTAAAATTAAGTTAAATAAGCTAAAATTAAGTTCTGTTGTCGGCTAGATGATATCTCTGGTTGGTGTATTTCAGTACCATTTCAACAAGGCCTTTGCCAAACAAAACCACACATTTTAAATATCATACATTTCTGATATTGTAATTTGTCTTTAATGCAGAAAGTAAAGGCGTTCAAAGCCATGTCAATGTCATCAAGTAGCATGTGGTTTACATTCTCTCTGGAAATGTTGATGTTAAGAATGGGGAGAAAAGAATAAGATTGAAATGATTCTTGGTGGATCTTTGACTCCGGAAGAGCACTTTCCCAAGCTCTCGCCACGCTGAAGTCCAGTGGGAATACTGCAGGGAATTGTAGGAATCTGTCTGAGCTGTGGAGCGCAGGGCTGGGAGCAGGAAAGCCGGTGGGAATGGGCAGGCGGAATCACAGAAGCGTGAGGGAAAACAGGAAGGGTAACTAAAGATCTAGCATCAAGTCAGCACAAAGGGAAGAGACAGAGAGATAGACGTTTCCTGACATACCATAGTATTCTGAGCTCAAGGATACAAGGTCATCAAAGTGACAGATATCTTAAATGTTTGACCATTTTTTTCTTTATTTCAAAGAATAGTGCAGCTGTAGCATTGGGATCACTGTTTTGCTTAAAGGAACTTTCTTCCCAATTTCAAAAAGATGTGCATTTCTATTAATTGTTTTATTTTTGGCCCGACGATATATGCTACTGAAAAGCATTTCCACCCAATTTGGGGCCTGTGGGCCAATCTTGACCCATTTTATCATTTTTTTTCGCTTTGATAGATCAAAGTCAGTCATCTACTAGATGAAAAGTTTTCTTAGCTAAACAAATTTTAATCGCTTATAACAGGAGTTGTAATTCATAAACTAACCACAGTTTTACATGAGTTAGTGGCGAGGAGCGGGGGGCGCTGTGGAGCACATCTGGATGTGGATGGACAAAATTTGGGCTTTTCTTTATGAGGCCTAACATATAAATAAAATAGGGATTTCTGAAACCCTAAAATACAAATAGCCCAACCTTTTCCTAACACATCCAATCCACAAATTTTTTAAAACATTTCTGCTAAATGTACAATAAAAATTCTTGACGTTACCTCACTTGCATAGTCAAGTGTTCTTCAGTGACAGCTGGACAGAAACGAAACCTCTTTTTAAGAATTCCTTCCTTTTCCTTTGACCCTAAAATTTGGCCCCAAGTTTCTCACTCATAAAAAGTAATGCTAATTGAAGTAGGATGTCATGATCTCACATCCTGCCTTCTGTGTCCTTAAGTCTATCTTCTTGTCATTCTGTGATGCTTATCTACAAGTGTCTCCTCTGTATCCTTTAACAACAATGGCACAGCAAGAGACCTTGTAGCGTAGGTGCTTTTTTTGTTACTGAGCAGATAAAGAGAAATTAAATCTTTAAAATAAAGAATTGCCAATGCATAAATTACTCTGCGTGTGCATAGATTTTGTATCCACTTGTTTTTTATGCATTTTCTCTCCATTTACTTCTCGAAACCAGATTTCCAATAACATTTTACTTTTCCTATTGCTGTTAAACTACATTCTTGACTCCCATCCCATGTTCAGTTACTGCTCAATTTATACCCAAATATGGAGGTTCATATCATAAGGACAGAGTCAATAGTTCACAACTGAAGTGCCCTTGAGCAAGGCACCTTACACCTAACTGCTCCCTGGGCAATACACATACTAGTGTATGTAAATGTGTAATTCACTGCACTTATTGGGTTAAATGAGATGGAATAATTCCTAATTATTTGAAAGCACAGTGCTGAAAATAGTATTCTTAATTCATGTAGAGTCACACACCAATCTCCATTATTCCCCACCTTTGTGCAGAAGTGTAGTCTATTGAGTAGAGCTTTGGGCTATGAATCCAAAGATTAAGGGTTCAAATCCAAGCTCTGCTACAAAGCCATTGTTCAGTCCATGTGCAACACTCAAGTCTGCTCCAGGGGTGCATTGACTGACTCTGTGCACCACAAGAACAAAACACCATTTAGTAAGCATGTTAACTGCCATCACATGTCAACCACTAACTAACCCTTATTATAATACCGCAAACTTTACCCTCCTGTTACAGGCCTCAACATCACACCAAACATGTCACATTCTGCTTTTCAGAAATGGCCGGTTCTGTCAAGCAGCATTTTTATTTACCTTTAGTTGGACTAAACAATATAAGATATCCTTTATTCGTCCTACAGTGGGGAAATTCACAAGACTATATTTGTCTTTTTGATTTCTTATGTTTCTTGCATAACTTCAACTCTGCAGCTCCTGTAGAATTATATTAATCATCAGAATAAACAACAAATTAGCCAGATTTAGGCAAAAAATGTTTATTGTTTTACGTCAATGTAGTCCCTAGATCAGCTTTATTACCTCGATCAGTACAGTGGAACCTCAGTTATCTAACGTCTCTGATAGCAAACAAAAATTTGGATAACGACCAAGAATTTATCTACAAATTTGACCCAGATAGGGACCAAAATTTTGGATAGCGAACAGCTATGTCACCTACACAGCATTTCAGACCAAGCATCATTCACTTCGTGATATATTGAGGGTCCAGACTGATTGAATGATCCTATCTCTGTACGCATAGTAGTGTGGTTGAATAATACAGTGTTAAGCAGAATAAGACAAATGTATCTGCAGTGATGTCAGTTGATAAAAGCCATATGATGTATTTGGTGCTGATAATGTATCGACCACACATTATATCTGGGGATGATAATTGATATTACATATAATTTCTCAAAAATAAATGAGAATGTGGAAATGGCGATTTTTTTATGCTGTATCAGACAGACAACATGGTTTTGGTTATGGTTTTCTTGTTCAAACTAAAGTGTTTTAATTGGTTTAGTACTGGTAAAAATGTTGGAATGGTGTTGAAGGAACAATGTGTGTTTTTTAGTAATACTAGTAACCTTGGGTTAAAAGCAAAAGTAGTTCAGAAAGCAGCATGTTACTTAGCTACACACACACACACACACACACACACACACACACACACACACACACACACACACACACACACACACACA
>JAOTRQ010000006.1:3604287-3618390 GCA_028565875.1 Hoplisoma paleatum | reverse complement strand
GACGTTACAATATATAATTATTAATTATAATTAATTATATAATTATTATTGTGACGTCACAAGTGTGTATCAAACTGTTCGCCCGCCGCATTAGTTGGTACCCCAAAAGTAGCCCGCAGCTTCAAAAAGGTTGGAGACCCCTGGCTTATACTATCTACTTCAGAGAAGAATTATAGAAGTATGTGACATTTCAGAAAAACCTAAAAAACTAAACAATTTCCTAGAACTAAACTAATCAAGCCGTATCATCAAACCTTAATTCACATCTATATTCTGCTTTGTGAGTCCAGCCTATACTACTCGTACTGAAAATTTGATCTCAAGTTTCTGTCCCAGATGCTTGAAGTGATGATAACAGCAAATTTCAGTGCTAACTAAAACAATAACGACCGCAGTCCCTACATATTAACAAGGGAATAAGAAATAGTTAGATGGTCATTTGCTAGCTACCTCACAGGAGACTAGCATAGGCACACACCCCAGGAGTCTAAGATGCGTTGAGTAGCAGCAGCTGTTGGTTTTGGAAAAGCCAGATCAGTAGATCCTAGCTGTGACAGGAGCAGACTCTTGTTGGGGGGTGGTTGGGAGAATTGAGCTACTATTCTCCTGATGAAGGTTTGCACAGCTGTGGGGAAGAGAGCCCTCCTCTGTGTGTTTGATGGTTCTGTGAAGCTGTGCCACACTGCCTTTGTCAGAAAAAAAAGTTCAAGGCCTAGACTTCTCTTTAATGTATTTTGTCACATCAAGGTCTCAGAGTTAGAGGGTAGCAAAGTTTGGATGCTCATTAGTTACAATTCTGTTTAATATACATTTTGACTACAATATACTTGTTTACTTGTATAAGGCTTGAAAATATTCAGCATGTTTAACTTAGCTGCTACAATGTGTTATGTAGAATACGAAGACTATAAAAGCATCTTTCTTGCTTACCACCAGGTTTCATGTTGACAAAAGACACATTTGTCTTTTAAGTCGAATAGAGTAGAATATTTGTCATCACATATATACAAATGTGCAGTATTATACAGCAGCTTGTTTGGAAGCCATCATACGCTTTGGAGAAGAGAGGGTTAAAGGTCTTGCTCAAGGTCTTAACAGTGTCAAACAAAGTGGGATGAAGTGACACATCATTCAATGTCTTATTACATTCCAGTTTATCTAGGAAGTTGCCTTGATGGGCAGTCAGCAGCAGTGCAACTCACTAAGTTTTCAGACAGACCAGTTGTGCTGTACTGAATTCTGCGATTGTCTTGCATTGGAAGCTCCTTTGTCATTTAGTCAGTTTCTAAAGGCCTTAATATACATCATTATAAACTATCCAGAAGTGGCAGAAGTGCTGTACTTAAGTAAAATGTGGTAATGTGATATAAAAATTAAAAAAGTAAGTGTGCATACATTTTACTGAAATAAAGATATAAAATGCACATTGCACATTTAATGCACATTGTACTTTTTATATACGCTGTTTAAACACTTTATGTACAGAGACAAAATAGTTTTTTCCTTACTTTACTTATTACTTATTTACCTACTGTACTACTTTTATTTTTTATTCTTACTATTCTTAGTACAGTATTTAACTTTTACTTCTGTGTAATTTGAAGCTACTGGGACCTCAATTCCCCTGAGGGAACCACCCAAAGGGATCAATAAAGTTCTATTTATCTATCTATCAATCTAAAAGTGCATTACTGTAAATGTGTTATATGTGATAAAGTCTAATATTTTTTAGATATGAATTAAAACAGAAATCATTTTAAATTCAGTTTTGTTCTTTGTTCTTTTTAAAGTTGGAGTTAAGTTATTTAAACTGCATCTTATGTAGACAAGATCTGTGTGATGTACATTATAATAGGAACAGCATGCAACTTTGAAACTTGAAATGCAACTTGAAAAAAAAGCTTATTCTTAAATTACATTTTGCCACTTCAATACAATTGGCATGAGAATAGAACTGACTTTATATGCATAATTACAGTGTTTATATCATAGCGTGTCAGAGCTGAGAGAGGTCTGCGTGCTGCTCTGAGAGAAGCTAAGAGACGCTTTTGATGAATGTGTGTGTTACAGAGCAATTATAAGCAGTTAGTACAGAGAGAAAAGCCATGATACTTTTCCATTTGCAAGAATAAGTATATTTAAAGAAACATAACAGATTATATTAAATTGTATCAAAACAAACCCACATTCTATCATATCATGGGAGATTTTAGTGAATCGATCTAAGTATTTTAATGAATTTTGTGATTTTCACCCCTAGTATTTAGAGACAGTAATACATATACACGTACTTCATGATTAACCACCTGAATTGATCTAATTTGGACATTGTTGGAAGTGTAGGATAATGTAAAGTGCTGTCTATGTACAGACCCTAAACAGTTAAAGTTACAGAAAAACAAAAATAGTGGCTAAAATATTGCCATTAAAATTTTAGCCCTTTGAACTCTTGTTTATGTGGATAATAAATTATAATTTCAAAGTGTACAGCTTCTGTATAATGGATTTTTCATGCAAGAAGTGGACAGGGTGTTATTGTTGTCTGACTTTGTGATTGCCTCTGACTCATGTAGGCTAGGAGTGGATAGTAAGTAGGGTGGAGGCTAACAGGACTGGCTGCATTATATTTCAAATCCCAGGTCTAAATTCCAGTCTGAAAATGCATGCCTTTATCACACCACAGTGGCAATTTTAACTGTCACCACCCCAACTGGACTTCTATCATTATGGGCCTCTCTGTATACACACAGTAAACTTAACCCTGCTGGCCTGATCATTTTCCAAGTCCAAGTAAATAAAAGAGACTAGCAAACATTCGCAGTGATTATACGCTGTATGCCTCTTCCTTTATGGCAGAATCGTTGTGGCGCTGACATGGATGGAATAGTTTAAAACAATAAATAATCATATATGACCCTCAATACCACTGGTGTATTATATGTCAGGATGTGCATCTAAAGAATTTGTTTTACCTTCCAGTAAACATAGTTTTCCACCCCATTCCATGTTGAGTATTTCAACTATGCTTAGAAATACAAATCGTGGAATAATGTGGAATAATATGTCTAACATATGGGTTGTGTGTATTGCATTGTACCAGATAATGCTATATTGTTTATTATTTACATTTATATTCATAATAAAGTATTTTCACAATTGTATAGAAAGTGTAGGATTAACAATAGGTCCAGTATCTTAAACGTCTTCAGCCAGACGTTACAAGGCTCAAACTTTTTTAAAAAAAAATTTTTTGCCCTTTTTTTGTCCATTGCACAAAATTCTATTGTTCCACCCTCAGCAAAACAACTACCAAGTGTCATCATCATGAGCGTTTACATCATCTTACAAACAGTGCGACAGACCAAATGAACAAGGCAAATAAATCAATATTTTCTGTTTTTATTGACCAAACCTGTTTTGATTTCATTTAATCTACTTGTATAGATACACTAATTTATTTGTAACATGGAGAAGTATTGAACCCTGGTTCTCAGATTGCTGGCGTAGACACATATTTTGTTAGCTTTAAGAGCCATAAGATATCCCATGATGGTCTGCAATTATTTATCCCAGTTGTGCAAGTATACGCAGCTGCAAAGAGAGCCTCTACAAGTAAGGGTTCAGCTACCGTAGATGATGTATCAATGTCTTTTAAACGTACGCTACTGTTCTTTGTTTTAAATTTAGACACCATTCTTATTATAGATAAAATGCTAATGATAAAAACAGACCACATTCGATTAGTTATTAATACAGAAACCAATTCTAAAATGTTCAGTTTCATAAGTCCAAATGTGGACATAAGTGTACATGGTGTAGAGTATTAACTCTTTAATTGCTTTAAAATTTAAGTAAAGGGTTGAATTAGCAGTCTTTAGTCTTCTCCCTCTGCTCTGGTCTGTCTTGGTGTGGTTGAGCAGCTGGCGGTAGTCACTGAGTCCATAAAGATACCAGTGTTCGCCATACAAGACCACACGGCCCACTGAGATCCGTCTAAACACTCCCCACCAGCCTTCATCTGTCCCCACACCCTCATGTTTATTGGACACTTGTGCCGCTCATGGTAAATGTGTTTGCAGGTGTGTGCGTTTGTGTGTGCTGTGTCTGGGTACCTACATAAAACAAAAACAATGTAAATGACTAGTTAAAAGATTATCACATCCAGCGGTGCACGTCATATGTAATTTTAATGATCTGAACCACCACATAGGCAATCATGAACAATCCCATTGCTTGGCATAGATACTTTAATAGTAGCCACAATGAGACTGTCCAAATAAGGACATTCATATTGGATTGGTGAATACACACACACACACACACACACACACACACACACACACACACACACACACACACACACACACATGCACACACACCTTCTTCACCCCACCCCCCACTAAGCTTATGAAAAGGGATTTGTGACCACACCCTTGGGCAAGCTCTGAAACCAGTAAAGAAAGGGCGCTCAGCTGCCTGTCTGCCGAACAAATGTTTAAAGGGCCAACTGGACAACTGTGTATAAACTGTTAAAGGAATCATTGAGATCTATACACACTGTGTAGCCTTTGCGTGCCAGTGACACTAAGGGGAAATTTAATCAGAAAGTAGTGAACAAAGCCAGACTCACAATGTTCAATTCTTCAAGCTTTTAAAACCTAGTCATACCAACAACTGTCTGGAATATTTTATTAAGCATGTTGTTTTCATTCCCTGTTTAACTTTTATCTTTAAGTCTGTTCATGTGATTGTCTAGCAAATATCAGACATATTTAATTCCTGAATTTTATCTTAAAATATTTTTATTATTTAATAAAAAATGAAAGGCATGTGTCATGCAATAACATTGTGTGTTTAAACTGTTAGACAGGCATTTTATTCATGAACCAGATCCGACATGAAGTAAAAGTTATATTTTATTATGACTTTTTTTAAATCTAGCAAAGCCAAAAGAACTGCAAGGACAGTAGAGAGGCACTGCGTGAGCTTTTTTGCGTGATCATTTCAGTTTTTTATTTAACAAAATCTTAAGTGTGTTGATGGTATATACTTCTAACTCTGCTCACACCCAACTGTTATTCATTTTATTTTCAGGATTGTAAGACTTTTTAGAGTTTTTGTGAGTAAAAAATCTAATACAATGGCATGGTAGTACTGTTATTTCACAGCAAGATCTTGACCCTGAGGTTTCTCTGTGGACTTTGTATGTTTTAGAGTTTAGAATACTTCACCACTGTGCTTTTACACATTATTCCTCCACATTTAACCCAATCCATAACGTGAAACATTTATAGACACTAGTGAGCGCTCAGTAGTGAGCATGCATGCCTGGTGGGCAGCACTAGCCACGGCACCCGGAGAGCAGTTAGGGGATAGGTGACTTGCTCAAGGGCATTTCAGTCACGACCTTTAGACTCTTAGAATCAAACCGGCAACATTCCGATGTTAGCCATGACTACCTAAATGTCAAACATATTCTCTCCATGGGCTTCCTGCCACAATCCAAAAGCATGCGGACA
The DNA here is from genome assembly GCA_028565875.1 of Hoplisoma paleatum. Classification (NCBI taxonomy): domain Eukaryota; kingdom Metazoa; phylum Chordata; class Actinopteri; order Siluriformes; family Callichthyidae; genus Hoplisoma; species Hoplisoma paleatum. The sequence continues at coordinate 3,612,871 of JAOTRQ010000006.1, read as the reverse complement.
GATCATTTGGATACGCTTAATTGTCCTACAGGTATGTAGTATATACCAGAGTATTGTAGTGGCAGATATAAGCCTGCTAAACAAAAAGGTTATGACAAGAAGTGCATAGAGGATAATTAATAATGTGGATCCACTGTGGCAAAAGAAGAAATAAAAATGAAGAATCAAATAGCATTTATGTACTGGCCAGCACAGTCTTAATCTCCAATCATTATTATCAATTCTACTTGTGATTTAAACCCTCATGCTAAATCCAGCAGATACAGCAGCAGATTCAGTACAGGTGCAATCAAAAAAAGAAAAGATTAAGGTCCTTCACATATGCTTAATATGACAGAACATACTTATCGTGTTTGTGCTTGTGCACGTGTGTAAATGAAAGTTCAGCTTGCAATCGTACTTTCAAGTGAAACAAAAGCAGCTTTGAGTGTGCACTCCGCTGAGGAAGAAAAGATTAGGGTTTAGTGGCACGTGGCAAAGACCTTGATACTTATCATGTGTGTCAGGTGCTTGCAATCTGTTTCCTGCTTCATACCTTCTCCCCTGCAAAATACCTTTGTCATTCTTACAATCTCAATCAGTACATGTCTGCTTTCTCTGTTCTCCACTCAGTCTATTTACTATTTGTGGTTGCGTGGAGAACAGAGGTTTGGTGGAATTAAGGGTAACTAATATTTAGGATTTGGACTTATGCGTCTATGGGCTTGACCGGGAAACCGGGAAAACTGAATCAGTTTGCCGGACGCTGAATCATAATAGAACAATGCTGTGGCCACACGTTTACACACACTAGTGAACACATATTAGGGGAAGTGAGCATATGTGGGAATAGGGGTTAGGTCAATTGCTCAAGGGCACTTCACTTCAGAACCTGTGAGCTCTAAGAATTTACCTGCAACTTTCAGATCAGAAGTCCAGTTCCCCAACCACACAAAATTTAGCTTCCCAATTTTTTTCCCCATTAAGGAACCGAACCCTGTTTTTTTGCGTGACAGGAACAGATATTGTCCCCTATACTGACTCGGAGCCAAACTTTATATTTTAAAAAAAACCTACTTTAAAAGTTTGAGAATCAGAAATGAAGAATGAGCATATTCTTCATGAAATAAGCTTACACTGTCTCATTTGAGCATTAAAAGTTTCCTGTACTTACCCCAGAGAGGTTTAGACGACACGCCTGGAATAAAATGCATAACCCCAGAGAAAAGTAACAGCATTAGATAAAAGTTTTCAGCTTGTCCATGGCAGAAGAGGAAATGGCATATCATATTTCTGTGTTTAGTTGGAACAGACATATAAACATCAAGCTAGACAAAGTATAGACTTTATCTGACCTGACATGACCTGTAGCTGCTGTTCAGAAAGAACTCCCATTCTGCTTTGTTTATTACAGCAGAGGCCCGAACAATTTCAGGACATAAGAGACATAGAAAAAAGATTTTTCAGGTCTAATATGCAATATGCTGACTAATTTAATATACAAGCATTCAATTCCAGTCCATGTAGCAGCAATTGCTTAATTAAAATGTCCCAGATGTGGAATATAACTCATTAAAAAAAACTTCCAACAGATTCTAAAGTGGTCAAGAATTCCTCTTTGTGAGAATGTTGATGGATGTCCTGGGTTTGCATTACATTACTAAAGCAATATGTCCTGAGTTTTATATCTTCTATTTATTCTTTCATTCAGTTTGTGTGTTATTAAATGATTGTGTGAATCGTGACACATGTCTGTGATTATTGACAAGGTATGTGAAATCAAGTCAATGATATTACAGGGGTTACAATTTATCTGATATTATCTGAGCAGTCCCACGACTGGATAAGTGGCACAGGTTCAAGTTTTCACGTAAGCGGCATTGGTATTTTTAACATCAATTCTGAACTGACAATAGACTACCAAGCCTAAATATCCAGCCAGAATTACTCTGTGGACAGAATCTAATTATATCAATGTCTAGAGAATGTCTGAGACTACTTTAAAAGCTGTATTGAGAAATTAATATTTCATTATTAATTCATCTAAAGAGCCAAAGAGAATACACATTGTTATTGGCCCTCTACAAATGCTTCTTGGATACATAAAACACTACTATATAATACTATATCCATGCCTTACTGAGAATTTTTTTTTACCCAAATAATATCAGATTAGCATTGGCCCTGTGGTGATGCCTTTTAACCAAAGAAAATGATAATACTGGATTGATTTTCTCACACATTGATGCATATCTGATAAATATCTTGCACATTTTGTGATAAATCCTAATCACTAACATGGTGTGTATAATATAGGTATAACAGCAAAATGTGTCTAATACATATCACAAAAGTTTTTAATAATTAATAATGTTCATGTAGGTACAAACCAGTGCAGATTTTAATTATTATAGTTCTGTTAACTCACACCAATGCTGCTTAAGTATTAAGCTGTGAGGTTCAAGTTATAGTTTTTATTATAGTTTTATATATAAATACACTATGTTTTGTGCAATATTTAGGTCAAAATCATTCACCCCAATCCATGGGAATATAAGTTCAAGTTATACTGGTTCTCTACCCCTAGGAACAGGAAACTTCAAAAACAGGAAGCTATGTTTAAAGAGTAAACAAAAACACAAACAAAGAGCAGAGGGTGTGGTAGGCAGTTATTTTGAAAATTGTGTTTTGTTGAGCTGTAGGAGTCAGGAAGGGAATCAGCACTACATGATTATGAACATGAATGCCGTGCTGTTCCCATCGTGTCTTGTCCCTTGAGCCAAGCAGACACAAAGGGACAAAACACAACACTAATCCCTGTCCAACTTGTATATGTGGTAAAGGTGATGCTTTGATGATTGTCTGCACATATTTATGAATGTTTGTATGTACTATATTTCTGCTCAAATTATTCATATAATAAGAGGTAGAAACTTTTCATACAATCAAAGTAGTTTCTGTTTACTTGTACGTTTTAAAATGGACTTTACAGGCGGTACTTTTGCTTGTACTTAAGTGTCTCTTGTACTAAGACTTAAGCGCCTGTGGTGATACAGATTCTGCCAGGCAGTGGTGTGGCAGGATCATGACTGGTCCTCTGAGATGTAGACCCCAAAGTACCTAAAACTATCTGTACGTTCCACTGCATTCCTATCAATCACTACAGCCTGGTTCTTAGCAATCCATTGTTCTGCTGACGTTAATGAGACGATTGTTGTTCTGACACCAGTTCTCCAGGTGTTTTATCTCCTCCAGGTAAACCCTCGTATCGTTATTGGAGATCAGGCCGACCACAGATGTAGTGTAAACAAATTTGATGATGGTAGTGGAGCTGGCTATGGCGATGTGTACAATGAGTACAGCAAGGGACTCAGGACACAACCTTAAGGAACTCAGGGTGAAGGTGGGGTGGGGGGATTATTGTCTACCCGTACAGTTTGTGTTCTGTCCGTTAATAAGTTAAAAACCAGCAACACAAGGATGGATGAAGTCCTTTATAGTCCAACTTAACAGTTAATGTAGCGTGAATAATCATGTTAAATCCTCTCTGCGTCCAGGTGGGAAGCAGGCATGAGAGATAGCCCCATCTGTAGACACTTTTTCTACCTAAGCACATCTCCTAACAGTGACCAACGGTTGTGGCCATTTCCATGTTCTTAGTTTATTTTTAAGAAAAACAGATGATTTGTTTAAAATGGTCTTATATGACAGCCATCATTCTTGATGGCATGCTCCACAATTAGTGGTTTATGGTAAAGTCCATCAAGTCCACTTTCTGTTGTGTCATAGAACAGGGTGACACCAATTGTCTTAACTTATTAAAAACTCACAACTTTCATTTGAATATAAATGTGCCTTCTACTTTGTGGCTTTCTTGTTTCAGCATGACTGTCCTTGTGCAACAGCCAAGGTTTTAAAAACTTTTGATTTGATAAGTTTGGAATAAAAGGAACTTCTCTAATCTGCAAAGAGGCTTGTCCTTAACCTATCAACTGCAAGTCAGGCCTTGTGCAACATTAGCACAAAAAAAGTTGTTTTGACTATGGGGCACACTCCAAACTCGTGTGGAAAAAATTCCTGCAAGGGAAGGGGCTTTTATCAGGTCATTACGGGATAGTCCCACATTATTGCATTAGGTTTTGTATTGAGATACTACACAAGAATATGATCAGATATCTATAGGGCACTTGTGGTTACTGGATTAGTATAAAGGTTACTGGTTTACTCCCCACCACTGTCAGGTTGCCACTGTTGGGCCGTTGAGCAATATACATAACACTCAATGTTTTGACTGTATACTGTTACAGAGAAAATCAAGGAAGAAAATCGAAAGTAAGGAACCCAAGTCACAAAAGTGCTATAAAGAAGCTCCAAGTTACAATGCTTTAACCTATTACCTTTTTCCTTTGACCTAATCTATTACTAAGATGTAAAAATTAGTGATCGACATTTTAATTCTATGCAGAACTTTGTAATGTTTCATATTTTCTATTCCTATAATACTTTGTATTATAAGACAAATGATAAATAAGACAAATAACAGAGAATTAATTATACATATACAAATTAATTCTATAGTATGTTATACGTACTTTATTATATAACTTTCTTAACATTATGATGTGCTATCCTTTATGCTTTATAAATAAATGCATTTCTGTAATATTTAGGTTCTTCAAATGGACAAGAAACTGGAGAACATATTAAAGATCCTGGTTGAGCAGTACCAACCCAAACCTGAGCTACTTCAGAAACCACGCCACTGAAGCTCCTGTCTAAAACAACATTCAAAAAGCAGTATGACAGAAGGACAATACAATGAACAAGCAGTCAGGCTGTGGATGGTCTATACCCAGATGGAGGCTTCCTATTGCTGCTGGATTTTTTCATTTTTATAAGAAGAGCAAATAAAATGAAAGATTTTAGAAGGAAAACATGAAACATAATAGCCTAATGGGAGCAATATCATTGGGGGAAAAGGATTTGCATTTGGCTGCATCTTCTAAAGATATTTTTATTTTATTACCAGCAAATCAATGTCTAAAAATTGAATTGGAATTATTTTAAAGTAAAATGTTGAATGCATTGATGATGTGGCAATATGAGGACAAAATTATGGGATGTTTTAAGGAATCCTTGATCCACAAATATTACAAGATTCTTTGGCAATATCAAGTGCCTGAAACCACAGGCTCAGCTCTTAGAACAGTATAGGAATATGACAGAGATTATTCGTTCCTTGTGTGAATGTACATTTAAGTAAGTGTGAACATGCTTTGAAAGTGTTAGGTTCCCCACTGATAAATACAGTATTTATGGCAGAACTAATGAAAATTGCTAAACACTGCTGATGGGCTCTAATAGACCTAACTGGCAAGGTAGGAAACTACTCATTACCACATCTGAATTAATTCTAATTCTAACACTTTAGCTATTTAAATACAAAACTTGTGAGGTACATACTGCCCTAATTTGATAGGAAGAATCTATACAAAATAGTTTAGATTTGTTCAGTTGCCACACAGCAGAGAGTATAAATTAATGGAGAAAAGAGATATACAAACTGCTAAGTGTTCGAATTTCACTTTTATTATAGATCTCCCAATAAAGAGAGAAGTCAAATATTGTATACACACAATGCAATATATAGTATACACAAGTAACATCAGTGTCACTGTGTTGCACATGGCCTAATGTTTATTGTTGATTTTTTTTAATGTACCAGTACCCCAAAACACGCCTATTTGTTGAATTGTTTACTCTTAAGTGAGCAAGACAGTGACAAATGCCTTGCCACAAGAGAATAATTCCATCCTTCAAATGATTCTGTACAGTTTTATATGCAATGTATATACTGTAGTATTGCTGTACATTTAGTTTGTAATATTTTTTATCAATCACTTCTAAAATCATGTTAGAACAATAAACATGTATTATAAGATCTGTGTAAACATCGTAAAGTCCCTGAAATTCTGATTTCAATGCAGGATGCAAAGAAAGAGAAAATATTATCAAATTATTTTAACAGAAGAGAGCTGATAAGGAATTAAAATTATAATGTAACTAATAGTTTAGGGTTACAGAAAGTAAAGAACTTTGCACTTTTGAACTTCCTATAATGTTTCATTGATAATAACATTCGGTGACTTATCACTATGCTATATTGATATGCTATGTTAGGTTACTTATGCTATATTGAATGGTGATTGGTGACCTTACTTGTCTTGATAGTAGTATAAAATGTTATAGAAGAATAAATAACGTTATAGAGCCTCATTAAGTGCATAGGGTGCATCTTCTGCATGGTGCACCATATTATATTATTTTAAGACAACCATGTCATCCAATGTCCTTAACATTTATACTCTCTTGAGTGACAGTATTATGCCTCTTTCCGACTTAGACAGCTATGGCAGCATTATGCATCCATGTAGAAGGCACTCTCCAACAATTTGGTTATGAAGCCATACATGCTGATTATCTTCTTTCCCAGGGTGGATGGGACCATGCAGCAAGATGAGACCAAGCCACATGTCACACAGCTAGAAACTTTCCACATTTTAAATTAGAAGAACATGACCAGCAAGATTCCCGAGTCTTGAACCTGTATCTGTGTCACCGCTTTGATGGTTGTGTTCATGCTATACATGTCTGCATGGCTCCAGATATCCATGACAACCTACTAGGACCATATTAAGTCACTCCCATCTAGCTGCTGCCTATGCTACATGAAGCAGTTACTCTGGTTAAAGCTCTGGTGCGCATAATAAGGTGACTCGTCAGTGTACATTGTATAATGTAGGATTAAACCAGGAATTATCTTAAATAAAAAATAATATCATTTCATGAGATTCAGCTTTTTGAAACTAACATTTGCTAATGATCTGCATGAATGCTTCGCTATTTTGGGAATGATGCATGTGCCGTTCATTGTATTACATCTTAAATAATAGTAACAGATCATACATTATCATAGTTTTGGTAAAGATCAATTGAACAATAAACTTATATGATGAACCTCCTAAGATCAACAGGGCTAGACAAGGACACGCTGGGTGGGATAGGAGAACAGAGGAAGGCAAGAGGGAGGGAAAAGGCCGTCTAGTCTGGAATCATGCTCAGAGGGCAATGGTTCTACTCCCATACACTTGCTGTTCCTCTGCTTTTGTCTCCTGTTTTATGTCTTTGACAGAGACCTCGGCTCATGTTTACAGGCACTGTTCTACTTTCATGTGAAGAGTTTAGAGAGCCTCCCTCAATTCAGAGGTTGTTTGATGGCAGAATAGTTCAGTCATGATATAGCACTATGGAGCAGACCTCTGGAAAGACATTAAGGAAGAAAAATAAAAGCCCAACATCAATGAGAAACCAATTCCAAGTATGTTTTAGACTCCACAAAACATCCACAAAATTAGGATGTCTGCCATTTACAGAATTTTTTTAAGCATTAAATAGCACATAAAGGTTGTATTTATTATGTATAATATTGTTGTGTTTGGGCCCACTATACTTAATCACAAACTTAATCAAATGAAATAACCTTCATTTTCCAATTACAAGAGCTTTCTGGCACCACCAGTTATGTTCGATAGAACTATTTAACTCCAGGCTACAAGGTATTTCCTCACTGACAATTATGGGAAAGATCTAGACTAGAGCATCAAGAGCTTAAGCATGGAAATCTGAATGCACAATATTTTGCATAAATGTATTTTTCAAAGATTTAATTAGCGTTTTACAGTTATGTTAGTCCAGAAGATTCTGTTCACTACAGAAAAGACAATCAGCACATATTGGTGTACCTGATTTGAAATGATGGACTTCATACAAATCAGATGAAAGTGTCTTACACACATCAAGTGTGTAAAATGATATATACTTTTTTATAAGTTCAGCTTTTCCAGGTATAATTATTTTCAATTTCATGCTAAAAATACAGTATTTAAAGCCTCGCCCACAGCATGTGATGTCCTGGCATCACCCACAATAAAGTGTGCACTACCATACTAGATATTTAACACATAAACCAGTCTTAGTCATGCTACTCTTTTAATACTATGTTTTAGTGTTGTCTTAGAACCTAAAGGGGTGAAAAACTACTCCTAAATCTATACAGTATTTTGCCAACAGGTTCATCACAACTGAGTTACACTGAAGATACTCGTGTCACACATGCTGTGGAGCCTGTGTGACCCCATGACAAGCCAGAGCAGCATACCCATTACTCTGACCACCTGTGACCACTGGTTGTCTATGAAACCAGATATGAGTAAGAACAGGTGTGTGTGTGTGTGTGTGTGTGGTGCGAGTGCCACCCTGCAGCAGCTGACTACTCCACTGTTGTACTCTCGAAATAGCAACAGGCCTTGAGCAGTTGTTGTATCGACTGTTTCTTATCACTCAAACCACATAAACATTCCGAGAACTCACATTTTAAGGCATCATTGAGCAGAACTAATTTGGTGCATTAAAAAAAATTGAAAATAGATAATTTACTACTAGATAACTAATCAATGTCCAATTCAATTATTAATTTACTAAATGAATAAAATTTAATTAATACAATTCACACATTTATAGTTATTCATTAGATCTCTAGTAAGTC
>JAOTRQ010000006.1:3578437-3590540 GCA_028565875.1 Hoplisoma paleatum | reverse complement strand
CACAAAGAGAGAGAGAGAGAGAGAAAGAAAGAGAGAGAGAGAGAGAGAGAGAGAGAGAGAGAGAGAGAGATTGACAGATTATTTTGTAAGAATGGCAGATAGTCTGATGACTTAAAAATGGCAAAGTCTGAGTGCAGTCCTCTGTTGGTTATTTGGTGATGTAACGCCCTTCAGGGAAGGCAGTAGGTTGTATAGTTATCTCCCGATGGGGCAAAACAACTACCCTGAAACCACACAACCTACTACCTCACCCTGTACGAACACCAGGAACTGCAAACAAAAAAGGCTGAGCAACTGATAAAACAGCAACATGCAAACTCATTTTTGATATCATAAGCAAAAATCAGCAAGGCAATGTATGTCTTCAAAAATGTAGAAAGCTCACTCACTATTTTAATGTCTATGTACATATCTATACAGCTGTCGAACTCAACTGGGTTATATTAAGTCATCACCTTATTATTTGGGTTATTCGAAGATGTTACTTAGACATCAATTACATTATATTTCACTACTAAACTAACATGTGCATCGCGCCATTCTAAACAATGGGACTATTAAAAGGCAACCACAAGAAGGATATAAGCATTTTTGCAGAATAAGCAACAAATTAAAGTAAAATTACCATTGTCTTGCTGAAAACATGGGCATCTTTTAAAATGTAGGGGGAATAGGCAACAATTGTGCTTTTAAAGAGGTCAACATTACCCAAATCACTGGCATTAACACTCCCCACCATCTGAAGCTTGAAAAACACAATCCCCTTCTCTTAGCAAAACTAAAAAAAAACTAAAAAACTCAAAGCGCAGTACATTTTAATTTTCACTTCATTGTTCCTTTTTCACCTTCTTTCTGAAATGGGTAAAATATAATGCGGAAGTGAAAAACAACAAATTAGAGAGAAAAGCTTAAATACAAGCATGTGTTATAAATCAAGAAGCCACTTCATCGGATTTAGATCTGGAGGCATCCATAACTGATGGTGATGATAATATAGCCACTTCAGGAAAGACAGTAAGTTGTATAGTTATCTGACAGGAAGGGTATCACCCTAAAACTATACAACCTACTACCTCACCCCAAAGGACAGTTTAATAGACAGTAGCTTGTTCAGTGTGAGCTGTAAAAGGCTTCATGAAATGTGAAAAAAACTGAACATATAAGATCAAATAATATATAATCAATTGTTACATATAATGTACTTTGCATCTGCAATTTTACTTACTATTGATAAACTACACAAGTGTTTTTCTTTTCATAATTTTTGGTTTTCCTTGCTGTCATAAAAGCACTGTTCACCATCTGTAAAAACAACAACAACAACAACAACAACAACAACAACAACAACAACAACAACAACAACAACAAATGAATCAGGACAATTAAAAACTCATGATGCCTGAAATTTATTTTTCTTCACAAATACTTCAAATCAGTCAACTGGTCAAATCCGACACACCTCCAACATGAAACTATCTTGGATGGTAAAGTGTAAATTTATTTGAAGCTTCTCATTGGAAGAATACCAGGGTCTCTCTTGTTGCTATGCAAAGCCCCAGCCAATCACAAACCTGCAGGGTCATGTGACAAATCTTCTGTTCATGGGTGATTTCTACAATACTGTTGCAAACAGTTTTGCGGGGTGGAACCACACATATGTTTCAACTAACTCTCCAAATAAAATACATCAAAATCTTGTTTGTGAAAAGAGAAAATAACAAATGGTGTTGACAGGGTTAGTATAGGTGCATTCCTTCGTTTAATTAAACAGCGGATGGAGTTTAATTGGTTTGGATCTATCTTAGTGATAAAAAGATTCATTTTCTTCAGTGAAAAGCTGTAAGTCAATGTATTAAAACTAGCATAACACTGATATATGATTGAATGTGTGCAATAAAAATACCCTACACTAGGATTAGCACATTTATAGAGTAAGTGTCTAGATTTTATTGCCACTTATAACATTTTAATTCAGAGACTGTGACTAACCAAAGAGTGTGTTTGTGCTTCAAGGCTATTTTATTCAGCATTATAAACTATAAATTAGATGTACAGCTCTTTCATGCACTACTGTATTATTCTGCTACATTAAATTCCTCAATGGTGTAGTGATTACATCAAAAATATTAGTTTATATTACAAACCAAATTTTGTCTTCTTACAGCAAGAATGTCTTTGGTTTGTTTCAGTTTCCTCCCACAGTCCAAAAACACACATGAAGTAAATTGGAGACACTAAATTGTCTATGACTGATAAAAAATTGTGCAGTAATAAACCTTGTAATGATTCATCTTCCAATAATCTTTTAAACAAAATCGCATTGTGATTTATTTGAAAATTTCAACTATATATTATTGAATCGATATACTTCATACTTATCTGTCAAATAATCAAAATGTCACCTAAATGTCACCATGTGACAGCTTTTTAAATCCTATGTTTTAGAACACAACTGTTGCACTTTTAGAAAGAGGAAGAAGGCTATTTTTTTACAAAATGTAAATATTCTGTGGATAAAGCCTTGATGGTTAGACGACGCAGAAACGAGAATGACATCAAGGTCAAGACTGTACCAACATAAACCCGCTGGCAAGTGTTTAAAAGAGTTTCTTTACTGAAGGTCAGTCCTTCTACTTGCTATTATTTAACTCTCAATCTCAAATAAAGTAACACAATATACTTACTATATCAAAATCCTTTAACATCAAGGAAAATAGCTTATTTACATTATAAGATGATTAAATAAAAATTGAAAAGCAACTTTCAATGCTGCCACCAGTAAAACAATTTCTAAAAAGTGGATTGTGTTGGAAAATATGATCAATTTAATTAGATGATTGTTTACTGGACTGACATTTAGATGTATATCCTTTAAATAATATAGATGAATCTCCTTTTTGGTTGTACCTTTCCCAGTGTCATCTAATTTAAATGATAAACTCAGAGTGCATTTTAGTGCAGCGGAGGCAAAAGAGGGAGGCTAGAGCCCCTGTGACCTCAGGTTAATGGGAAAAAAACTATTTATACATATTAGAGGCTCCTTTTACACATGTGCAGGACCAGACTGAAACTGGTCATGTTGTGTTATGGTGGGGAATTGAGATTGGAGCTGTAGCACTAGTCTGAGACAGACATAGTGACCTCTGTATTACCTATGCAGGTGATAAAGCAGCAAAACACAACATGGAAACCAAGGAAATATATTTACTGCAATCCTAATGGTCCTTACACTCAAAAAAGCACAACACACGACTAACAGACTATAACCACTGGAGTACTACAGTAGAGCTAAAAATGGTCAACCAATCACAGAGGGTGACACAGTCTACATAGCAACAGATGGGCTACAGAATCAGTATCCATAAAAATAATTTGTACACCAGGTAACGCTTATAAAGTACTAAGTGAATGTTTGAATTAGAGTAAACCATAATAAAGCATTCTCACCCTCTGAAGAAGAAGTCTCAAATCAACTGGCTAATCAATGAAATTAAGGCTGTTTAAAAAAAAGGGCCAGAACTTTTCTTTACAAAAAGTAATAAAATGTTGTCTCTTGCTTTGTATTGGATTTAACTTTTTACATGCGCATCAGCGGCATTTAACTCAAGCACAGTACGGATGGTCAAATTCACATTTGACTTAAAATGTGCCTACCACCTTGCAAAATCTAACAGACCCCAAAATATGATCCAGTTACTAAAGAACCTTAGGTGGGTTTTAATATGGGTTGAAATGCATCAGTTCTAATGAAATCACGCATCTATTGTTTATTCAATACTCAGTAAAGAATAATAAACATGGGCTAATGTCACACCAGAAATAATTATGAACACCAATTAGGAATCAAACATCTAAACATGTTTTCTGTTTTATTGGCCAAATCCAGTGAAAAATTTCATACTCCTTGGATAAAACAACGCAAAAATACGCAAAAAAAACACTTTTATAACTGGCAAAATAAAGTTATTGGACATCCCTCTAAGGACACTCTCTGACTCAGCCTTCTCCCTTCATCCAGCAGGCCAGCTGCATCCTGTTTTGAGAGCAGAATGTTAGTACTTGGCTTCACCTGAGCACCGGCCTCCAAAGTTTGACGCTGACTAAAACAGAATTTCAGCAAGGGACAAGCATTAACTAAGAGACTTAACACTGAAGCTGCAATCTATTCCTCGTTAAGTCTTGTTAGATTGTAAGATTTTCAGGATAGAATGTGGACTAAAACACCAATCAGACTTTACCAACTTATGTGCAAGTAATGGTTGTTTTTAATAAAGGAAAGTAGATTTAAGTTAGGCATTTATGCTTTAGTGTTACATCAACATAAATTTAAGATGTAGTTAGATTCAGTCTTACATATTCTTATATTTCTGTGTCAGCTTATATATTATCAAACTATTATGCTGACTAGTAAAATAACTGATTCAAACCTTTAATGCTGAATAAAAAAAGAACTGATTCAGCAGGGACAACACTTAGATGAAGCCTTACTAAGAAGGACCTTCATGGATGACACATTAACAAACCATCCACCCTGATTGTGCCTCTACAATATTTTGAGAGAGAAATGCATCTGTTGCGAGGCTATTAATAGAGTGATGTCTGCATACTTTGTGCTCAATGGTAAAAGAACCAGTGACTCTTTAACCTTAGACAATTTACCAAGACAGCAACGGCTATTTTTTTCTTTTATGCAACTCAGTATACACAATAAATTTTATAAAATAAAAAATCAGTGGATTCAATATTTTTTTCTAATTATCTGAACATTAAATAGAAAAGAAAAGAATTGGAATCGGTTTTTGATTTGTGATATGGATGACAAGTTTTTCCTTGCCATGCAAATGCAGCATGTAGTGACATCCCATACCATGCAGAGATGCCATCTGCTCCATGGAACTCTTACCAGGCACAGGCCATGGCAGAGGGCCCCAATACTGTTTTTATCCAATAGATTCAGCCTCTAGGGTCCCAGTGTACATGCTGTGGTCATATAGGAGGGAGTGTGGAAATAGATGCGTGTCGGGCACAGTTATGTAATCTAGCATAAAATTCAGTTGCGTAAACACAATATGGATAGTGCAATGAGCCAAGCATAGTTGGGACCACCTAAAGACAATTATATAAAGAACAAAGGGAGATATTCTGTACAGTTTGCAATTATAATCTGACATAAAAACATGTCTCAATTCATTTTACCAATATGATGAAGCAATTTGTCTTGACAGAAATTTTTTAAGAAACGTTTTTTACACTTTTACGAAGGTGATGTTGCAGTCTGCTTTGGGTTGTTAACCTTAACGTTTAAGCTCTTTCACAAGGGGCAGAATGGTTAAATGTGCAATCTAAGATGAATAAAAGGTATGCTCAGTGGCTAAATGCCACTAGTTATGGCACCCTCTGACTTCTCTAAAGTAGCACAACTAGACAATAATAGTAAACTAAATGTCTGGCATATGCAGAATTCTAGAGAAGCCATTATTCTGCATTGATTGGGTTTAGTTACAGACCTAGCTCTTACAAAACCTAAAGCAGCTTATATTCCATGTCCAGCAGCAGATGGGGACACATGAAAGAGTGGAAAGTCCTCTAAGCAATTACAATATTTTAAGAGAGTCTAAAACAATGGTTAATGGCACTGCTCCAAGGTCAAAGCTCAAAAAAAAAAACAAGGACAAGTTCAGAATACTGCCAGCCAGTTCTATCATTAGATCATGTACTGCTTATACACTCGGTCTCATGTAAAACTTAAAATGCACCCATCTTGTAGATTCTTGAGACATATAAATACAATATTGTCTTAATGTATCACACTCTTTATTACATTTACTGTACTAAATTATTAAAATAAAATTCATATTTTTGTATCTTTTCTTTTGACTATTGTCTGTGGGAATTTCACCAACAGCCAATTCCCAGCACAAAACTATGCATCTAATGAATACGTTTTAAAAAGAACTTGTTAAATGTCTGTTATAAACTAATAAATCATGTTCACTATAATGACTAGTTTGATCTAAATCCCACAAACCTCAACACAATCACAGTATAATTAATATTTTAAATAAATTATTTAAATGACCTAGTTATGCACCGGATATTTTTTTTTCTAATGACGCAGTTTTTGCATATCTTCAGTCTTTTTTATTTCCACCTATCATAAAACTGATTGTCTGCAGTCATTGCTAATTACTTTTATCGACTTAGTTGTTAATAGCTGACAATAGCTGCTTAATGTATGTTACTATATTTAAGCACATGAATATAGACCTGCTTATATTTATTTTAATTTGTTAAGTGAAGCCAAAGACAATTTATTCAATTCTATATTTATTCATTCTTTTTTCATTGGCAGATGGTGTTGCATGATTTATAGGAATACATATTAAAACTGACTGAAGTGCAGATACAATATTAATATTGATATATATTATTTCTAAAGATCAATACATTCATGCAGAAGTCAGAGCCAATTCTATAATCAAGATAAGCCTTAATCTTTAAACTAAATTCCAAAAAAGGTTTGGCAATAAGCAAAATGTAAATTGAATATTATATCTTTTCACATTAAAAGTATACTTTTACCAAAACCAAATTTGATGGCAGCAATATACAATAGCATGTTTACCAGTGTGTTTTGTCAGTTATACTGTCAAATAGTGCATTTTATTGTGGATCATATGTACAAGGTTCCCTGTCCATGCAAGGCACGTTAGCTGTGCAGGCAGGTCAGGCTAGAATCTGCATTCTTTTACTCCAAAGCCCAAGTGGAGAACACATTTGTCACGTTTTTCATGAGTGCTTTAATATCCAGTCATAATAGCTTTAACTGTTATAAATTCACCTGTTCACCACTAGAAAGTTTCACAGGTGATTTGATAGTTTTTAAAACTGTATTAGCCATGTGCTTGCTGCTAAACTGTTTCTGTCTGTCTGTCGGTCGGTCTGTCTGTCTGTTGGTCTGTCATCCATCCAAGTTTTTATCAGTTTTACTAATTATCAGTAAATCAGCTCTGGTGTTTCAAAACACCCCATTGCATGTTCTGAAGTTCTTTTTAAATATGTTTTATTATTTACAGATATAAATTTCAGCTGTATCCTCTTTGGTTAAATAGGATACATTGGATACAAAGCAGGAAGGTCTTCCACCATCCACTTAAAATAATGCCAGTCATGTAGTTGTGACAACAGCACAGCTGAGATTCAAACTTGGATTTAAGATGGGTGAGCTAGCAAAAATAAACCACTGTGTTACCTTGAACAAGTGTTATATCTTGCGTTTGAAATGTACCCATAAGGCCAATTACTTTTATAGATGTAGTTTTCTAATACATTAATGCAAAATAGAACCCAATTTGTTTGAACTAAACAATCTGGCAAAGTTTATGAGATAAGTAATAATATAATATAAACCTATGACAAGCATCAACTCTAGGTTTATGGTGCTGTGCAGCATCATTACTGCCAAAAAACCCAACAACAATAAAAATTAGTAGTCATGGAAGAAAGGTTCAATAAACCTGAGATCTAGCTATCGGTTCCTGTAATTATGGTTGCTCTGCCAGGTAAAAAGATACTCCTACGTGTTTGCCGAATAGATAATATTTTATCATGTCCAATTCAATACACATTTTTCATTAGAAACGATCATAAAACTAATATAAACATAAACCTGATACTAATGATATTCAGTCTGAATTGCGCACTGCAATAAGAAATACAATTCTGATAATCTGTACAGTCAAATGCAGAGAATTTGACTAATGACAAGAGCTTTGCAAATGAACAATTTACATTCAAAAGAATTAAATAAAAATAATGTGCTTATAATGTATTGAATAATTCTCAGGTGGCATGTTGTACTGTGCTAGCTCAGTATCCGCACCGACAAGGCCTGCGATGGATTGACAGGATATGTGCTTCCAGGTGAAACCTATCCTGCTACCCTTGTTAATTGCTTGTCCGCAAGATGACAAAGCTGATACAAGCATACCCTGGCATATGCCACCACTTGTTCCGTCCCACCTCCCGGAATCTGGAGTAATAACTGGCTTTATAAAATTGCAATATTTGACTGAATCAAATGAATGTGCTAGTGTGTGATTGCCCTGTAATGTATCGACATCCTGTCCAGAGTGTGTTCTTGCCTTAAGGGCAGTGTTTTTGGCACTGGAACCCACCACAATCTTGACCTTGTAAGTGAAAATGAATAATTCTTTTAAAGCAAATTTCTCTATAATCATTCATTTAAAATCATTCACAAATCTTCATTTTATCTTATATAATTTCATATAGTTTAAATCAATATTCTGCAGTTAGGATGTATATACATTCATGATCAAGAAACTGATTTACTGAAGTACAATAGTAACAATAATTCCACAAACTCATAAAGCATAGCAGATAGAAGATTTTTTCTAAGTAACACCTGGTTGTAAAAAAATAATGTATTAATAACAAATCTTTAATATAACAGAATTTTAATCGAGGAAGTCTTTTTTTGCTTTTATTTAAAGCACTAGTCACTTACCTGTGCTTTGAATGGAGCAACAAATACAGCACTCCACTTAATAGCACATTCCCAAGCTTCACACCACTTCACTCTGGAAACAGGGGAAAAAACTAATTACAATTATTTAATTGCTTAGACTTTGAATGTATTTGAAAGATTTATACCAGGGGTGAATACACAAACCAAGATCAAATACACAAACTTTTGTTCATTGTAGTACATTGTAGTACATAGTAGTACATAGTTCATTGTACACAAACAAAAATTAATTGACGGACATACATCTGTAAGAGATAAACTTGTTCAGTTAGTTGTACAGTTGCATTTTAAATTAAAAAAGGAACAAAGCATCATTAACATGGGCTCACCAATGAACACCATACATGATGCAGCAAGATACAAATATGTTAAAACACAAATCTAACTTACATCAAAAAAAAGTTTATAGATTATCAATCACAAACACTAGAAACATGAACAAACGTGCATCATATAGAATTTGTGTTGATTCATCAGAATCAAAAACTTATTTTGTGGTAAGCTGTTTGCACCATATGATGGGATGCCTCCCTGTCTGGAGTGTGTTCCTGCCTTTTACTCAGTGGTTGCAAAGAACCGGACCCATCCCAACCCTGACCAGGATAAAAATGAAATCAAATTAATTATCAACTAGCTGATACTTGAGAACGGAATCTTTAGAAAGCAATTTTTTCTATTGCAGTCAAGCAGACTGGCACACTAACACTTAAATAGCACATGATCTGTCAAAATTCATGTCAAATCTTCAGCTTAAATATATAATATTATATTACTTAAAATAGATATGGCTGACTGAGCCGAAGACAAACATCAAAATACATACGTGAATAAAAACAATCCATGGAAATCAGTCAGGAAAATAAAATTTTACTTATTGTATGAAAAATATAATTAATTTTGTAGTGATGTCATGTTTTAAAGAAATGTTTGTCTAGATTGGGTATGATTATTGTATATAATGTGAGTGTGTGTAGCATAGTGCATTTAGTGCATAGCAAAATTGTGATGTTCATCAAGATTTAAATATAACGGTAAGTGGAGTACAGTTGTGCAAGTTATTAATATTGCTTGACATTACGTCAATATATTAAAGCTGGTTTTCTTTTTGCTGTTACCACTAGAAGGAGGCGGCATTATTTATAGTCTCTTTATTTGTGTTTGTGGGTGTAGTAATAAAATATTTGAGGACTCTTTTTATTTATGTTTAGGACTTGGAATGTAGAAAATGTACAATAAAAGGAAATGTTGCCTGTTATTACTCAATAAAGTTTTGGGAAATGAAGGCGATGATGCACATGCTCCCCGACTCCAAACACCTACTTTGAGAATAGAGATATAAAACACAAGAAAAGTTGGCCTATGCATAAACTGGTAAAAATGCATTAGAATTGAATTATGCATTATAAAAGTTGCACTACACTGTTTAAGGTAGGGTAAAAAAACAATCAAGATAATATCAACTCGTGAGATCTGTTTTGCTTAACCTATAAGAGAGATGTTAAAACAACAACTGAAAAACTGATTTGGAACTACAGAATCCTGAAAAATAAAATTATATGGATAAGCGAATCCATTTCAAACCACGTATGCCGCCATTTTGATTAAAAAAAGATACTGCAAAAATGCTGCAAAAACAATCGCGCTTTTAAAGGTTTAAACAGCTCTGTGTCAATAAATTCAAATTCATGAAATGTATTTTTGATTAGTACTTTGATATGCAGTTAATAGATCATTTGAAATGTTCAGAAATTAAAGGGGAAAAAATCTACCTGTAAAACTGCAGGGTACAAACAATTTCTTTTTGGCTACAATATGAAAATCTGCAGTTGTATGAATCAAATAGAAAATATAGCAATAAAAAAATGGAAAATGCTTGTTATTAAGATACACTATTACATATCACACTCTTACTTGTAAATATGCACAAATGTGTAGAAAAAATTTAATAGTAAAATCTTACCCTTAAGGCCCATAAAAAGTGTTTGGTTTCCTAGTGGCCTTGTTTCGCTTTGGCAGCTGTTTCTCCATCAAATGTTTAATAGTTAAAAAAGTTCAAAGAGTTTCAATTTCGATAAAGAAACTCAACTTAAAACTTTCTCCTTTTGGTCCTCTCTCCACAGCAGCCTGGAGCTCCAGGTTAACCCCATGCTCATCACTGTGGCTGGGCCTGAAGCTGTTCAGCTCGTCAACAATAGGAGGCCACGCGGGTGTCTGGGAGGTGTGTGTGGAGCACGGTCTCATCCGAATGAATGGGGTATGTTAGAAAACACACAATTAGCATGTTCGCTGAATGCAAATCGGGACGCCGTAGCTGCATTCGTTTCTGCTGGGCTCGGGGAACATTTAACAGGCTGGAAAAGGACCTCCCCTCCTCCTCCTTTCCGTGTTCCTTCTTTTCGTCTTGTCCTCCCTTCATGAAGTCTTGAAGTTTCTCTTAGCTTTTCTACTGACTAAACCATCAGCAGAACCTGGTTTCGGGAAGGACGATACGTCAGGCAAGCGCAAAATAGATTTTTGGCGGGATCATTTCGGTTTCTGGAGCATTAATTTAACGTTTTCTTCATGGCTTCTTACGTGCCAACTAAACATTCTTAGCTCAAAAATCTGGACTTTGTTTTTGCCTCTGTGATCAGATTTGTTTCCGTCTGTCTTTTGTGAGCAATTGGCACCTGTCCCACCAACAGCTCCTACACATCACTGGTCCTGTTAACATTAAAAGAGAGGTAGACAAAGATTGAATAAGTGAGATGGAACAGGATGGCACTGGGAGATGTAAAAAAAGGTGTGTCTACCAGGCAATAAATAAACAGCTATTATCAAAAGATAAAAAACGTTTTGGTCATCATAAGTATTTTAGCTGACCTGAATGCAATATGTTGAGGCTAAACACCGATCGGAAAATGGGGAAAGACTTCTTAAAGACATACCTACTTATCCATGCTGATTATTATCCGAAAGAAATCCCAAGTTCTGTCAAAAAGTTACGAGACATGTTCGTCAAGCAGACAAGTCAAAACCAAACCAATGCAAAAAGAAAAAAATCGGCATCAATTCTTCAGCAATTTGTTAGAAAGTATGACTTGTTGCTAGGGTTTGCATGGGCTGCAGTGCAGTGGCTGGAGACAGAGGGTTAAATCCTCTTAGGAGAGCAGAAGCCCTCCCATTCTGGCTGGGCCCACCGGTGGGGAGGCCTTCACAGCAGAGAAAGCAGTCAGTCGAGGTTTTTTTTTTTGCCTTTTTCTTTTTTTTTTACCACCTTCTTTTTAACGTGCCATGGTTTCTGTACGGGGCTTCAGCAATCTCGGCCTTGTGAAAAAGCTGAGGAGTGGAGTGAGAGGAGGAAATGAGGAGAGCATGTGAGGAAAGAGCAAACGAAAGAGTGAAAGCAAGGAGAGAGAGGCTGACTAATGTTGAAATATGAGATTCAGTGGGGTGAGCCTCTTTTTCATCATACGCCCCACATGGTCTTGCATTTGAGATAGAAAGAGAGAGAGAGAGAGAGAGAGAGAGAGAGAGAGAGAGAGAGAGAGAGAGAGAGAGAGAGAGAGAGAGAGA
>JAOTRQ010000006.1:3558255-3572059 GCA_028565875.1 Hoplisoma paleatum | reverse complement strand
ACTGATTTCCTACATGTTACATTTCCGATCCAGTTCTTCACTCCTAGTTGTGAACACATGAAGTCAGTGATCAGATATGAAAAGAGATGTTTCTAACTTGGCCACTATGTGGCAGAGATGTTTAGGGAGAATGTGCTTCTGTAAGCTGTAGGTTTCATGCAGACAGGTGCTTCCTCACTTCTTGTTTACTTTCTGCAGGATGTACATGTGGTTTGGAACCAGTGTCCATAATTACTGGTTAGTACAATAGACAGTGTGCCATCAGTAACCTACTTAAGACTAGATTTTTCTCTCGAAGGAGAGTTGTTGTTTCTTTACTTTTTATCTACGTTTATATACTTATTCCAAAAATGTTTGGCACGAAATAGCAGATACCCCAGTTTCAAAGCTTCATAGATGTGGTTTTGGTCAGAGTGGCTAACTATGTATAGCATAGCCCTGGGTAACATATTTCTGTAAGACATACCATTGTTTGAGTTGTGCAATTGTTCCCGTAGTGAAAGCCTGTTGTAAATGTATTACTAAGAACTCATGAGATTATGTTTATGATCTGCCTGATTTTTTAACTTTTATTTTTAAATATAGTTGTAATTTTCACTACAAACATCGGTAATAATAAAACCAATATGTACTTAATGTACTCAATTACTGCCCAATTGCATAGAGTTACTTATATTTATATTTTAATGGAAATGTAATAATTTTTTTTAAATAAAATAATTCCTATATTTGACAGCATTTCTTCAGTGCTGTTTATTTTTTTTCTATATACATATCTTAGCTTTAGAGCGACACAGTGGACATCTTTTTTCTTTGGAGTTAGCATGTTCTTCTCGTGTTTTTGTGTGTTTTCAATCCAAAGCATGTAGCCAGGCTAGTTGGAGACACAGAATTGTCTTATAGCTACCTAGCCAGTAGGATGCATCAACCAGTGCGTTATTATGCCAGTCCGAAGGCCAATGAAATAGGGGGTTCTGTTGGGATGCCATCCAGTGTAAAAAAACAAACAAACAAACTGATAAAATGAATCTCATGATCAGCTGTGGCGTCCCCTGACTAGTATATACTACTGACAATAATAATGCTGCAAAAACTAAATACTTCGTAGATTTAAAAGTTTAAAAGACACCTGTATTTTATGGCAGTTGTAGTTGGATATTTGTGCAATTGTCTAGGGTTTTTTTCTGGGTATGTAATTGAAAAATATATTTATACAAAAGCTAACACTTTTGAATTATTATATTCACTTATCGCAAGCATTTAATCTCATTTAAAATGTACTGTGATATCATTTGCTATGGAGTAGGCAGTATTGGTAATTAACTATGTGATGATTTGATTATGAAGAAGACTTTTTCACCACCGTGCTGTTACACATTTAGGAATGATTTATCTGCATATAATCCAATCAGTGTCTGGCACGGTGGGCAGCTCTAGCCACGGTGTCCAGAGAGCAGTTAGGGGCTTGGTGCAGTCGTGACTTGTCGACTTTTGAAATCAAACCAGCAATCTCTAGATCACAAGCCCTGTTCTCTAACCACCAGGCCACGATTAGACCTTTCTCTAGTTTGACTTTTGTAACGTTTTGATCATTTACATATGTAAGATGTATTCATTGTATTGAAATTATATTAGAGAATTGAAATTGTGTCCTGGAATTTACCAAGATGATGAAATTCTAAAACCTTATATGTTCGTGTCATTAATCAGTTCAATTTTTTTGTGCTGCAAACGCACATCTCAAGATAACTTGATTATGTACATTGCCATCCATGTTTTAGCAGCATTACATTCATATCAGGCCTGGTCTTTTATGGTCCCCAGATCTGACCAATAACATTTTTTGCAAATTATGTATAACTTTTAAAGTAACCACAATTTACATATATTTAGATTATAAAGGTTTGTTCTTATTAAACAAACAAAACCCACGAAACAAACATTCTGAATTGCTGGATTACTATGAAATACATATTACTTAAAGTGTATGTAAAGGTTTTTTTTTAAACAATGTACTAAAAATAGTTAGTCCCCCTGCAATTAGGTAGTAAATTCTATGTGTGGATGGGGTGGTGAGGGTGAGAGATGTGATTTTCCTATAAGTTGTGGTGCTTGCCAGTTCAAGTGTGTAGTTTTGAGGTTGGTTTAGTAACATTTGTTTTAAACGGACAGTGAACTGCATGATAGTACAAAAAGCACATTTATTTTCTCTTGTTTAAATGGAGAGTGCATTTATCACTCTGGAGGATTATTTCTACATGATTTACCAGGAAGTTCTGTTTATGTTAAAATCTTCCTGAAAGTTCAGATTTATTTTGCTGCATTTTCAGATTACTGATGTTTTACTTTGCATATTAACAATACTATCTAAAACCTTTGGTTTCAGTATAACTTACATTCTGCATTTTAAAATGTGTTTTTGTGTATTTTATGCCTGAGAGAACCGAACAGTGACTAAACAGTTGAGATGGTGAGCAGTATACCCATGAGGATTTCCTGAAAGTCTCACCATCAGACCATTTTCTACAAGCAATTCTGTTTGTTGCATGCAATGTTTGAATGATATCACCACATGCCAACCAGTAATTATCTGTGGTTCCATCTTATGTTATCTACCTTGCCGTAACGTGCTGTTTGTTTGTTTTAATGGCCGGAAATACTAATACTGTTTAAACAAAAATCTTAATAATACACACCTTCTGGGTTTCAATTAAACAATAACAGACAGTGGTTTAATGTTTGTAAAATAGAAAGATAATAGTTTCTGTGTACTTTAAAAAGCTTTTTTGGTTAGTTTGAAAGGGGAATTATGGCTATACACTATTTAACAAGGTGTTTCTTGCAGTTTGAAACAACTTTACGACGTTTACAGTTACTTTTAACCAATGATTCATATTCACAATTCACAAAAATACTGTTTCCATAAGATCCTAAATAAATCTGAGATTTTAATGTCATATATAAAAAGCTGATATCTTCAGATTAAAGACATTTAATGCTATAATGGATCACTCTGCTAGTGTATGAGACAACCACAAATAGAACATATGTAGTGCTGTTAGTTTTATAGTTTCTTGAAATGCACTTAAAAAAAAACTTTTTCACCACTTTGCTTTTACACTTAGTGGAATTAATTACCTGTATGTAACCCAATCTGTGTAGTGAAACACTGTAGTGATACCTGTAGAACAGTTAGGTATTTGGTGCCTTGCTCAAAGGCACTTCAGTTGTGACCTGCAGACTCTGATTCAAACCAGCAACCTAGATCACAAACCCAAATCTAACAACCAGGCCACATATTTAATTATTAAGATATATGACCTAGTGACATATGACATAGTCTGAATCCAGGGTAAGGACAACAGTTTAAACAGCACCATGGCTTTATGACCACGGGACTGGGATGTAGGGGGTGTTAGTTATGAATCCTTTAATTGGTAGATGACAAAAGTGTAATATTATTTCAGGGCCATATCACTCACACTCACTAGGGATAAAACGATGCACAAAAAAGAAAAAAATTAAGAAAAATTATAATGAATTGATATTCACTTTAAACAGCGGACGGCACTGGAGCTTTTTATCTTGCCTGGTTACTGACTATTTAAAGTTATTGGGTTTTTATACTAACTTTTTTTTTCCCTTTTTTCTACTTGCTTAATGCTTTTTTTCACACATAGAGAGATACTTTTTCAGTCAGTATTTGTAATAGTAATCAGTCTTCAATATTGTAATAATACTGTACTTTCTGGTTATTTCTTACAGATGACACTTGTTTTAGGAGAATAGTTCATGGTAGTGTGACACTTTCAGTATGTGTAAACATAAATAACAAAACTTTTAAACTTCAACTTCACAAACAGACTGTCTTGTGTCTGTATGGAGTCTGACTTTGTGTTAAACTCATTTTAAAATCTCAGTACACAAAAACGTAAAAAACAATTTTGCTTTTCAACATTAATGCTATGCTCTTAACATTAAAAAATAATAATAAACCGAACAACATAAAACCATGTTATTGTAGACAGGGAACTGAATGAAATAATGGAAAGGCTTTTCAGCCATTTACCCTTTTTAACATGACTTGCATGACAACTGTTTTAATATCTGCAAGTGAAAAGCACATAACACTCCCAGACAGTTTTCAGACTAATGATACTAAAGTTAAATAAGAATCTAACAGTTACTCAAAAAGTGTTGCCACTCCTAGACACCTCACAAAAAACCAAACAAATAGAAGAAGCAAATGTCAAAAACACTTAGTTACAGAATACTTTGTCAGACTACGAATGTAGAACACAAAATACCCCAAACATTTCTAATTGTATCTCTCAGCGACAGATAGAAGGTTTTAATTCAAGTGAATGTTAAGTTTACTCAAAAATCTTCCAGAATTTACTTTGCACTTAAACCTTGGTGGATTTGCTTGTGCGCTTCTGATCAATGTCTCTTTGGTAGGTTCAATATTGTTCAAGTTTTATGTTCTTCGGGGGGGGGGGGGGGGGGATGATTTATTACTCTGATTTTTGATTGAAACAGTTTTGAATTAGACAGAAGGATTCATACCTAAATTGGTTGCAAAAGCCTTCCAAATGGATGCCACAAATACATTTCTCAGACATTAACACTGCCAATTCTGTTGATCCAGTGGGCAGTATGATATGACTCAATAGTGGATATTTTGTAAGAAACTAGATCTTTTAACTGCAGAGATACCATAAACATTAAACTTTCCATCAATAGGTCCCTGAGTAAGGTCTTACACCATTAATTGCCTGTATTGTAGTCAGAATTTTAAATCAATTTGGATAAAAGCATCTGCTAAATGTTGTACATCCTGTTTAGCTGAAATGGTAAAAAAATGAATATTAACATAATAATGTGTTAATCCCTCGCTGTAAGAATTAAGTATTTAGTGTTTATTTTTTAGAACATTTTTGGCTTTCTCGTTGTGGTCTAGAGCTGGATGTCTTTAAGTCCCTCTTGTTACAAGTTCTGTAAAACCTTCAGAAAGATTAAGAATCATTGGCACCATTATTGGTAAAATGGCCAAAGATGGTCATCACATTTCTTTGTGGTTAATTAGTTCCATCAGTGGCTAAAATCTATTCTCACATGCCGTACTGAAGCTGGACCTCCAAGTGTCCCAGGCTGCAAATTCTCCAGTTTTTAGGAGTCAAAAGGATGAACTATGAGTCCAATAAAAATTTGGTTATGACGCATGGAACAGCAGTAACCATTAGGATTTTATTGTATGCTAGTTTGGCAAAACTGTATTTGGTTCCATCTCCTTGTTTTTTAAGAAAGGAAGCGGTCTTGATGTGGCAGCAAAAAGTCTATACAGAGTCACTCTTGGTGATTTGGAGTAATGGTTTCCATACTTTTGAACCCATAAAGGCTAATAAAGATATTGTTCAATTGAGTAGTTCACAGGAACGTTGAACGGCTGTAACATTTTAGCTTTTTGAGAAGGAATTAGTACCTCCTCTGTAATAAGTTCTATAATATTAGTTGTAATACTGTTCATGTGTTAATTTACAATTTACCAGCTTTTATCAAAGACACATTTTTTGGTTCCCCAACTAAATCTTCACACATGTGGTTTTGCAAGTATTTTAAGAATACTTCTCAAGCCTTTGTGGACATGAAAATTTAACCTAACCAAACTCAAACCAACCATATCCAATTTCCAAAGAACATTCCCTCCCTTTGTTTCCTAACTTTCATGTGTTTTGAAAGGGAATTCATAAGTTGTAACCGTTTCCCCCACCCCACCCCACCCCATTCACTTTTTCTTTCTCTTTTTGCTGACACACAGCTTGCACGCTGCAGCCTGCTCCGCTTGTGGTGGAGTCCTCAGTGGGTCGACGTCATACTTCAAAGCTGGCATGTGCTTCCATGGGCTTTTAGGACTCTTGTGTCTGATATGTTTGAAAGACATGTATCTGCATTGGTTAGGAGGCTGTAAACAAAGAGTCTTGGTTGTTAAACACTGCTGGTTTATACACACAAATTGGGCCCAAAATGTCCAGTGCACACTGAGAAATTATGTAAGTGTTGAATTAACACTGTATAAAAACTGTTTTGAAACTGAATATGAATTAAGACTTTTATATATTTGCACACTCAACTTTCATGAATTCATGATTCATGAATAAAAGCATATCATGTCTTCGATCAATTATTATTATTATTATTATTATTATTATTATTATTATTATAAATTTTAGCTTGCATTAATTGCAGTGTTAGTTTACATGAGTCAGGTAAAGTCAAAGCCTGTGCTTCTGTGCTGCGTTAACTAGGATGAGATGTGTTGAGGGAAGAATGAGAGATAGCTACAGTAAACAAAACCCAGTTTTATCACTGTGGTATGCGGGCACCTGTTGGGCACAGTGCCACTGTTGGACACCTGAGCAAGGTCTTTAATCATCAAGTGCTTCACATGTATACAGTAGTCTCAATTAAAGCTCACTTTGAATAAAGGTGTCTGTTAAATGCTAAAAATGTAAACCTCATTTTTTAATAGTGCCTGTAAAGATTTTAGTATTTGTCATGCACAAGTGACCCTTTATCTCTTTCAGAACATAAACCCATACGATACTAAAATACTTCATACATCTGTTTATGTTAGAAAAAAAAGATTCCAAAGATCTGTCTGTACAAAACACAAATAGTGATCCACAGTACCTTTGAAACTAAGATTCTCCCATAAAACTGTTGTCTTGTAGCGTTTGTTTAGTAAACACGGAAATCCCAAAATAAAGTAAATACATTTACAATGTCTTTGGGGTCAAGATGTGAACCACTTCTAAATTTGAAAAGCAGAAATTACAAATTGTGTTCTTGCCTGCAGCATGCCTGATGTTGGTTAGGTCTGGAAATAATTCCAGCTATGTTACCTAACAATTAGTGTACCATGCTGGCATATTTTATCAGGGCAGCGTTCCAAACCATTGTGGACAGACCTCATCCACAAGCAAATAAACAAAATATCATTTTCAGCTTAGATTATTCTGACATGCCTGATCAAACGTTTTTCCTCTCTGCTTATAAAAATATGCTGTGTAATGCATTTGAGAGATGTAATAAGTTTAAATATCTTTCTCTTCTTGCACATGTACTATTCAACGCAATATTAAACAGTAAAGCATCTTGTATTGTAGAACGCTTTGTTTTTAATTACAATATTAAATTAAACATTTAAAATAAAACATTTAACCTTGAACTGTGCTGAGATGCAGTGTCACTTACGCTGACTAAAAACATACTTTTATTATTTTTATTTTTTTTTACAAACTACACTAAGGGTTGAAACCACTTTTTATGTCCACTCATTATTCTTCTTTGTAATAACTAGCTGTTTTTTTCTGCCTTCAAGGGCCCTTTCTTCTGTGGTGGCCCTGGGTGCCAACATCATCTGCAACAAGATTCCAGGCCTGGCTCCTCGCCAGCGGGCCATCTGCCAAAGTCGTCCCGATGCCATCATTGTAATTGGCGAGGGTGCTCAGCTGGGCATCAATGAGTGCCAGTACCAGTTCCGCTATGGCCGCTGGAACTGCTCGGCCCTGGGTGAGCGCACAGTCTTCGGTCAGGAGCTACGAGTAGGTCAGTCTGTGCTAAAGGCTATTTTTGGTACACTGAGAAAGAAAAAGGTCAGTTGGAGAATTCATTTAATGTAAATAAGAAGAATTGTAATTGTTCAAACCCATCTTTCCAGCTTATCCCAGTCATTTAATTCAAATAAGGGGTTCATTTAGTTTTTGCTAGGTATGTTGATGTATTTAAGAAAACAGTATTGATATACTGATAAGTCCATTTGAAACGTACTTTATGGACATTAAATGGATGTAAAAGTCAAAATCTTAAGGACATTTAATGGATATAAAAGTCAAAAAGATTGAGAAGATACTCATACTGCACTGTAAATAGCAAACAATGTTCACCTACATTAATAAAATTACTTTTTATGGTACTTTTTTACTGGTAGATTAGCTATGATTAAGTATTTTGGATAGCCTAGAAATTGGGTGACGCACTTATCAGTAATACAGAAGGTTTCTTTATGCCTTGTTTCGTTTTACATGATATGTGTCCTTGGCTCTTGCTCACTATCTCCAAACTACCCAGCAACTCAGTCCTACTGATCTCAGTTGGGATAGTTGTAGGACAACGGCCCAATGTTTCAGATATATCAGAATACATCATTGTTTCTTGCCTTGTCATTCTAATCTTCTAATAGCACAATACTAACTTTGACCATATCATATCTTAAAGACAAACTTAATAATGCAAATATTTATTAACTTCTTATGCACTATGAAAGAATACATTCTGTTCTGAGACGTGCAGTGTAAAAACCACAACGACTGAAAGTCACCTGGCTCTGAGAGATCCAGTTGTATTGTGTGAACTGTACAAGATCTAGACAGTTTGAATGTCGTGTTGTGTGTCATTCCCAAAACTGTAAAATGGATGCTATTCTCTCTCTCCCTCACTCTCTCTCTTTCTGTTTTTTTTTTCTATTTGTCAAGTTACTATATTTCATCAGCATCAGATTTATTGGCCAAGCATGTGGATACACACAAGGAATTTGGTTTCAGCTGATAGAATCTCAAACGTATAATCCAATATAATTTACATTGCTTTTGTTCAATGACATTCCAGTGATTGCTATAGTGCCGTTGTTGTTTTTTACACTCTCCTCTATATTTCATTTCCTTTAAGAATGTTTTGTTGCTGTTAAAATGTGGTAAAAGTAAATGTTGAGTCCAGATGCTCTAAAATGTCTTGCTTGACTTGATATTCACAAAATGCATTATGGTCTGTGGGAAATATTACACTTATGTGGTAGATCTTTGAACAGAGGGATATGTATGAATACAGTTGTGTATTCTAAAAACAAAGCAGGATGGTAATCACTTTTTTGGCAAATATGCTTTGTTATTGAACAGGAGTAATAAAAATAATTTAGAATAACCTTTATTTAATATATAGCTATTTTGTCTTTTAAATAATGCATCATGGTAGTTCATTTTTCCGGATCATTTGAACTGTGTGGACAGAATTGAGTAATAAAAATTCATAATATAATAATTAAATAAAATAAAAATTCTTTTTCTTTTTACCACTGTGCTTTTAACTAGTGAATACACACTAGGGGGCAGATGCAATGGGCAGCCCTAGCCTCAGCACCTAGGAAAGCAGTTATTGGAATAGGTACCTTGCCCAAAAGGGCAATTTAGTCATGACCTGTTGACTCTCAGAATCGAGCCAGCAAACTTCCAATTCCAAGCTCAGGTCTCTAACCCCCAGGCCACAGATGCCCCAAAATATTATCACTGTTGGTTCAGCTATAACATATTAAGGACAAAGAAAGAATAGCCATGGAGTTACCAAAAAAAGTGGAATTGTGGCACTGACATCTCACAGCCAGATGATCCTGATGCGCTCTATTAAAGCAAACAGGCAAAAATGGGGTTGCTGCTAATAGATAAATATATATGTATTTATGCACGAGAATATGCACTTAGCGATTTCTTATAAAATAACAAAACAGTTATTAAATGCATATTTGTTTATTTGTAAATATTTACTAAATAAAATATTTTTTCTATAGAATAAAATCTTAAGGGTGGCACGGTAGCTTAGTAGTTGGTTGCATTGTCGCCTCACAGCAAGAGATCTATCTTTTCTATTCAGTTTATTCAGTCTCCCTTGTGAATCAACCTAAAGTCTCATTTCGACCCTTTTAGGTTACACCACATATTTTCTGTTTGAATTGGGACTGGGCTATTATTTTGTTGATGTAGGTATTTGCTTTAGATAATTAAAAGGTAAAGTCATTTTGCTTTTTAGCAGATGTGTTAGCAATCTATATATGATTCAATTTTAAATAAAATTGCATAAAAAATACACAATAAGTTACAATCATGGTGGAAATTACTAATAGTGCATCTAAAACCTGGGGTTGTAGGAACAGCGTGTGAACATTTGTACATTAAGCTGTTCTGTATTATATGTGGTAGATTCAGATGTTATGTTTATGTAAAATGCTAATAAATATATATATATTTATTTATATATATATAAAATGACATATTTAATTAGTTGAATGCTTTTTGGTTATGTGTGCCTTACACATGCATCAGTAACATGTAGGTTAGTGAGTAGAGCTTTAGGCTATCAACTCGGATATCACAGCTATTCTATGCTTTATTTATTGGGCCCTTAAGAAAGGCCCTTAACCCGCTAAACTCCAGGGGTGCCATTTAATGGTTGGCTCTCCTCTCCATTTTATAAATAAGCTAAAGGGCTAAACTATGCAAAATGTTGTCCTTTTCTGCTTTATAAATGACATTAAGCACCATATAGGCATTATAAAAGAACACAGGCACAGGCAGTGTTGCCAGATTAGAATTCCACAATAAAAGTCTTTTACATAAACACATGTATAACATGTAGTTAATTTCATACAGTTCATTTTTACAAACATATTTTTCTGTTGAAAAAAAAAAGAATGAAGTAGCACCGAGTAGATTTTAAATGTTATGTTTTTTTTACCAGAGTAGATTTTTAGACTATTAACATTAGTCATACTGAAGTGAGAAAAATCTTCGTAGTAATAGCACCTCTGTGTGTTTGAATACAAAAGTCATGTTCAGTTTATACAATCTGTTTGATGAGTGCTATTAATTGACTCCAGCAGTACAATGACAAGTAGATTGGTCATGTTAAGACTTACAGGGAAAAGGCCAGCTCCTAAACAATATTGGCCATATTTGTACATCCAAGAAAATAAAATACAGTCATGCCCATCATCATTTTTTCAGTAAGTCATTTAAATTATGGCCACTGAACCATTTCCCTCTCACAGATTGTGTTGTTTTAGCAGTTACAGGTCAGTTAACCACAAAGCTAATTTGCTCATTCCTGGCTTGTCTTGAGCAGCTTGAACAGTCTGAGGCTGTTTTTTTTTCGGCTTTACAAAATGCAGCTACTGGTATAAGCTGGGTTTTGGGGTATTAGCAATTTCCAAGGACTTCATTAAAGCAAAGATTCTGTTTTCAAAAGATTTGCAGGTTAGAAAATTGTAAAATGAAAAGATTACAGAATCGTCAATTATAAAACACACTTGCATACACGAATAAAAAAAAACCTCACAATCAATTTAATAAACGAATTCAATTTTTTACATTTTTAGCATTTAGCAGACGCCTTTATCCACAGCGACTTACAATTTCAATAGAACACAATGTTAAGTGATTGAGTGTCTTAAGTCTTAAGTCTAGGAAGAGTGCTTATTGTAGTCCTTGATAGTTATAGTTTTTGATTTTCTGGTCTCAAACAAACTTCACTGATACCAGATCTTAAATCGCGTATTTTAGTTTTTTTGTTGTTAGAAAATTAAAAACATTTTAAATTAAATGAATGTTCCAAGTACCAAATTTCAATCCAGTCAATAAATAACTACTGTGGTGGAGTAGGTGTTGCTGCATTGAGCTGTAAATGATCCCACAATCTTATTTTGTTTGAAATAGGACTAAAACTAAAGCTCTTCCATTCTTTATCACACAATGGAGGTGTTGAAAGAGAGAAGTACTCTTTTCGTTTACCTTTCTGGTTTGTTTGCCATCCTGATGATTCAATGTGTGCTTGTGAATGGGGTTTGTCAGAGAATAATTGCTTCAATTCAGACTTGCACTGCCCTTACTCATTTCACAAAAGGGCTGGCATGAGGGCAGGTGGATGAGCCTCTTAACCTCACAAAGAGTTTAGAATGTATTTTCAACTAGCACCAAAAGGACGTGGCATGATTGATGTGACTGTTTGAGACCAGAAAATCCAAAACTAAGGGCTATAATAAGCACTCTTCCACTGATTAATCTTTTCTAACGCTTTGTCGTTGATTGTAGCAGTTCTGATAAAATCAAATATTGCAAGGCTAGTCCTTACTGAAATTTCAAATTGTATAATGCACCCCTGTATAAGTTATAAGTCATCTTATTTATTTAATCTTTACTTAATTTAACATCATGTTTTTACACTTTAGGTAACATTCATGACAACAAACGGCCGTTCAATCACACATGTTACATCAAACACATTTATGGATAATATCTTTATTTTAACTTACCTGCATGTTTTTGGACTATGGGAGGAAACCGGAGCAACATGCAAACTTTGAACAGAAAGCCCTAAAGTTTGTTTATGTCAGAAGTAGTGGTGTTACTTTAAAGAAAAGGCTATTATTTAATGTCATTCATTTATATATTAATCTAACTAACATTACAACAGAGATGCAATGGCATTGTTTTTATGCTGGTGGCATGGGGGGCTAAGTGAGTAACACTGTCATCTCACATCAGGACAAGGGTTCAATCCCCAGTTGTTGCGGCTCCTTTATGTATGGAGTTTGCATGTTCCTCTCACATCTGCATGGGTTTTATCCCAATGCTCAGATTTCCTCTCCCAGCCGGAAGTTAGTGAGGTCAATTGGAGATACAAAATTTTCCATGACTATGTTTGATATAATCTTGTGAACTAATGAATCTTGTGTAATGTAACGACTCTGTCTCAGGAGTAAAGTGTAATTAATATCTTCATCCTTTATCTACCACTTAATTCACTTAATCACACACTGGGTGAATACACTTAACACCTGAAAAGGTTGCCAGTCTGTTGCAGAGTACCGAGACAAACATACACACGCACAGAGCTGATTCAATGTCTCCAATTAACTTGTATGCTTGTTTTGGGACTATTGGAGGTGGCAGTAGTACCAGGGAAAAACCCACACAAACTTGGGGAGAACATGCAAACTTCACTCCCTTATTTATTCAGACTTGGAATGCATCTTAATGGTTAGCAAGGTGCCCAACAGATCAATGAGGACACCAAAGATTCTTGACTGCTTTGTCCCTTGACTACTTGTCAAAGTGCTTGTAAAGATGTACTGCTCTATATATGACGTGTGAGTGCATGGGGCTCTGGAACTCTTCTTGGTCAAGATGGGTATCAACAGCGGTAGAGGATGTTACAACTGGAAACTATTAGACTAACTGAAAAAGGCAAAAATAAAATATTACACAACGGCAAAAATGTGAATAAAGCAAATAGTGCAGCCCATAAAATCGAAGACCAAAATATAACCAAGTATTTTGAGTTTAATTACAGAAAACCGCACATAATTGAACCCTCATGAATGACTCAGGAACACAAGGAGGTATGCCAAACCATATTTCAAGCATTGGATACTAAAGAATCCATAATAGGACCCAGGTGAAAGGGATGAGTAGTGGTTGGTGGGCTGGTCATTTTGTATGTGTAATTTAATGTTAAATTACTCCAATAATTAGATGAGACCATAACAGCATTATTTTTGCTTAGAATGATAATATTGAAAAAAAAATATAAGTCTTATTCCAGCTATTTTTGCACTGTCAGATATGTATGGTATTTTAAAAGAAAATACATTGAATTAACTTCTAGCTAGATGATTGTATAAACTTCTTTTTACTTACTTTATTACCATTTAACAACCTATATACTGCCAGACTATTTGACATACAATCACAAGTTTAATATATGATAGTTTGTGAAGTGAAATAACTGTGAAGCAAACATGTTAATTTGACCCGTGGCAAGTTATTGTCAAGATATTGTCTAGACTTGATTTAGTGAACATATCAGCACAGATAGACTCTGCCTCAGAATACAGTGTTCTTACTAGGGCTGTCCACAACCAAGGATTTTGTTGGTCGACCAGTGGTCGTCATTTACTCCAACTAATCGACTAGTAGTC
>JAOTRQ010000006.1:3525253-3537069 GCA_028565875.1 Hoplisoma paleatum | reverse complement strand
TGTGTGTGTGTGTGTGTGTGTGTGTGTGTGTGTGTGTGTGTGTGTGTGTGTGTGTGTGTGTGTGTGTGTGTGAAAAAAGTCTCAGTTCAGCTCCACAAAATGTGAGCAACGTTTACGTTCTAAATGTTGAAACTCACTACTACTAAAATTCTACATTAAATTGTATCTATATTTTTTGCATCAACACATTTATGTATGCAATGTATTATACTTACATTTCACCTGATCGCCTGTAATTAGGAGGACAATCAAAACGTAGGCATTTGAATCCTCCCTGTATGTTGAAGCAGCTTTCAGTATTTGAACAACTGTGTGTCCCAGTCAAGCACTCGTCAATATCTATTAATCAGAAAACAAAATCGGCAATATTGTTATCCCATATAGTACATCAATTACCATGTCTAACAAGTTGTCACGTAAACACAATTAGTTGACATCTATTTTGACTAACAAAGTGTGATTCGATAAAACATATCCGACATAATGTAAATAGCATCATAAAGGTCTCATGCAGTCAGTCTGTTTTGGTTGGTTAGTTAGTTTGGGTTATTTACCCTGACAACTGCGTCCATTAGAGGCAAGTGTGTAGCCTTGCAATGGGCATGTGCAGTGAAAGCTGCCTGGTGTGTTATGGCAGCGATAGGAACAGATGTGTCCTCCAGTGGGTAAAGCACACTCATCGATGTCTAAAGAAAATCACACAGCAGACATGTTAAATGTGCACTTTCAAATACGCAATCACATTTTAACTTGTTTACTTACCTTCACAAGTGGTTCCATCGACATCACTCAGTTGGTACCCTCGGCGACAGTAGCACTGATAAGAGCCATAAACGTTGGCACACTCTTGACTGCAGGGATTGCTCTCACATTCATTCACATCTGCATGTCAGCAGAAATATCCCAAATCAAGATTATTTTACTGCTCAAGAGTATAATTTCATACAGTCATGCAATATTGGTATACTACATAAAGCAGAGATGCATAAATCAGAGATTTTCTTCTAGAAATGGGTTTTACTGTTATTGGTTAGCTGGAAATGTACTTTACTGTTATGGGTTAGCTATAATAACAACTATATAATAAATAAATCAAAACATGATCTTTACAAGTGGAAAAATGCCACAATAATTCACTCTATCTGGAAGTAGAAATGTATGATGTGGTTACCATTAATAGTGTGGTCAAATGTTTTATGTACGCTATTTAAGTATTTAAACAGCACACGGTTAAGGCAGATGGGGTGAGAGCTACATATTTCCAATATCTATATCTGATCTAGACAAAGACATGCAATGAAAATTATGCAAGGCAATGCATTTAACTAGTTTGATGGCATGTTTTTAGACTCTGGTCAGAAACCCAGAGTACCCAGAGAAAACCCTCAAAGACAGGGGAAAAACTAATTCTACACAGACACTTACCTGGGAATCAAATCTTGCTGTGAGATGACAGTGCTAACCAC
The DNA here is from genome assembly GCA_028565875.1 of Hoplisoma paleatum. Classification (NCBI taxonomy): domain Eukaryota; kingdom Metazoa; phylum Chordata; class Actinopteri; order Siluriformes; family Callichthyidae; genus Hoplisoma; species Hoplisoma paleatum. The sequence continues at coordinate 3,535,603 of JAOTRQ010000006.1, read as the reverse complement.
TAAGCCATTCTGCTGCCACATCTGGTCATTTACTGATTATTTTACAAGCTACAATGCTGTCAATGCTAGTATATTTACGAAGAACACTTAACACAACAATAATTGACCAAAATGCTGCACAAATTCCAAACTACATATAAGCCATGTAATAATAATTCTAAATATAACAGCCCGGAAATTTTTATAAGATTTAAGACATGCAAATCTGCAGTTATATCTAATTTGACCTTGTATCTGTAACTCAGTGTAGTTGTAACTGTCTTCTGTAATAGATGTGCCATCAGAGACTAAAAGTTAGGGTGATGAACCGTTCTCAGCTCTGCAATAACAAGAATCGGCTAATCACTTGGTAATGTACGTTTTATTAGTATAATAGGCATGATTATGATTATACTTTTATCATGACACATTTTCATGTTGACAGTGACCAACACCCAAGAGCAAGAGCATGAACACCCAAGAAAATGGGTGTCACAAGAAAAAATGTGACATAGAACTTTTGTTTTTATTTAAACCATGAGCACTTCAGCGCGCAACAAGGATTGAAACGCCATCAGTCATTTAATGTCATCTTAATCATCATCTTACCGTCACAGTTTCTTCCATCACTGGCTAGCTTGAACCCTGTAGTGCAGCTGCACATGTAAGAACCCACAATGTTCTCACACTTGTGTGCACACAGACGGCCAGGATAATGTCTGCATTCATTGACATCTTTTCAAAAAAACAAGAAGAAAGTTGAATTCAGGCTTTTCTTACATTAAAGTGTAACCTTGAGTTCCAAACCATTTGCCATACAGCCATTTGAAGTTACAAACAACTTATTATTGATGTTATATTTGTATAAGGCGTATAAATGCAGCCTTGGCAGTAATGAACTAAAGGCTACATTCGATCTGCTTAGCAAATTCACTTGTACGGAGTAAGACAGCAAAGATGCTTGCTACGTTTTAGAACACACCCCAGTGACAAACATTACCACAGCTTTTCTAGTCTTTATTTTATATTTATTAAGGATGTATAGATATTAAAGTGGTAAGAAAAGGAAAAGAAAAGAATGTAGTATGATGTGATGTATGATGAACTAAAAATGTTGCAAGGTTTTCTTTTACAACACAGTAATACTATACATTGTGTTACTATGTATATTACTATTATAGTAATATATGTTTTAAATTGTAAGATTAAGGGAGAACATATACTTGTAGTATAGTTATACTTGTTATAATAAAGAGAGACCATATTAGATGTTTAAAAGGCTAAGTAAAAGGGTTTGGGAGATCTGGTATGGATTCATTCTATTGACATAACTTTGTCTGGAGAAAATATGTTTAATATACAAACAGATTAACTCAAGAATTTGGTACTAATTACATTCACAAGTCAAAATACAACTGCATGACATATATTGGTTTATTTGTGTAATGGATCTGTCAAGGTTTGAACATTTTTGCAGACTAATCACCTTCAAATATATCATATTTTATATATCATATATCATGTTGCTAAATCTCTGCCAGCATTGTATTTACATCCCAGCCTGTGTTGTGAGTCAAAATGCAGCTTTAAACTAATATTTCACATCATATAATTCAAGTGCATTATAAACCATTCATTTAACATAACCTCTCTTGAGTATTATTAGTGACTCAATGTACCGGTACTTCTACGTTAGACCAGAGGTTATTGTTAACACTGCTTCCATGCAGCATAAGTTGCATGGAAGATTCTAATTCTATAACAGAATTAGAATAAAATACTATATTGCTTTTTCGTAGTATAACTTTGAGTTAATGCATGTTCATGTCTGTGTGTATACTATATGCAAAGTAAAGCATGGATCTGTATTCTTACCCTCACAATCCTTAGTGATGCTGTTAAAGTTGAAACCAGCTCTGCAAGAGCAGCGGTAAGAGCCCACAAAATTAACACACCCATGTCCAGAACATACATTGCCTGGTTCGGCACACTCATCGATATCTAATAAACAAAATATTATAAAACATTATAATCAACTGCTATTTTTTTAAAAAAATTTTATTACAAAATCTGATAACAATAACTTCTAAAAATAAAGTTGGTTAAATTAGACATATTGTGCAGTATACACCGTTTATTTTGTTTTTGTATCTCCGTGTGGGTCTATACTGATTCTATAAAATTATTAAAAAGATGTTAGTATTAGGAAAAATGAGGTGCTTTGACTTGATATTGTATTGTGACGTAATAATAACACCCATCACCTAGAAATTCTCACCAGAGCCTCACCCACTAGATTACTAGATGATTTGCCATTTGGTCTTCTTACAGTTCTACATACAGTGTGGATAAATAAGCATGGAAAATATTCACAGACAAAGAAAATGATCGCACGCTGATTTGTATTGTTGGCTGCAATAAACAAAAACTCCTTACACTTTATCATAGAACAGAACTGTGTGGCTCCAATTTATTTTGTGTCCCAGATCTCTAAAAGATCTGTAGGATGCACTTCACAGTAATTTTGAAAACATTGGATATGACCAGCATAATTGCACTGCTGGGGGTGAGTGAGATGTAAGTATTTGAGCTTTGCATTTCTATCTGTGTTAAGCAAGCACTAGCATTAGCATAAGCTAACTACCGAACAGTGTTTTAATCCTTTCCAAAATTCTGCATTCGGAAAATAATTTGCGTAAAAAAAAAAACCTCTGCTTTCTGACAGTTTTACATACTTATGCTACTAAAATATTAATACGGGAAAGATGGAGCATTTCCAGCAACAGCTTATTAGCATAAATGAAGTAGCTCAAAATAGCACATTCAGTGAAGGGCTTACACTGGAGACATTGAAACTAGTAATATTTACTTACATTTGCACTTTTTTCAAAAAACTTCATGAAAATGTTCTGTAGAGCCGATATTCTATATGCCTATTCAAATTTGTTTACAAAGAGGCATAATATGTCCCAATTAAGTTACAAATAGAAACATTTATCTAAGTAAATATAAAAAAGATTGATTTATACCTACGCAGCGATTGCCCTCAGCATTAAGGTGATATCCACGGCCACAGTTGACAGAATTCCTTTGACAGGTGTATGAGCCGACGTTGTTAATGCACAACTGGCCAGCGGGACATGGTCCTGTCACGCTAAGACACTCATTGATATCTAAATTAAACAAATTATTCAAGTTTTATTTTTTCATATAGAACATGGATCCTATATTTCAATCTCATATTTCAGCAAAGTTTTAATGATTTTTATGTTTTACCACAGCAACTACTTAACAAAATAATAATGATCAAAGGTTTTGTTATAAGCCGTTATAATAAAAAGGTTAATTCATATAGCATTAATTTTCACATTCATAATTCAAAGTAAATTAAATTGTTCTTGTTTTGTCTTACCAAATTAAACAAGGACATCCTTGACAAACATAATTGTAATCATATATTGGTCAAAAATGCATATCTAATGTCCAGCATTAATTATTCTTTCAGAGACAGTATAACTGACTAACATATTTCATGTTTTACCAATACAACATAATTGTAAATAAACCATTTCATTACATTCAAGGCATGTCTGCATTCTTGAAAACATACCATATAAGGTGACCGTTGTGGAAATTCTACATATTGTCAATAATGTGTCTAGGTCAGGACTGCTAGCACAACAGTTCAGTACCTTCATCTTACACAGCCATGCTTTTGTAATGTGTGTATGTGGTTTTGCATGTTTTTTAACCTGTGAATCCAGGATTTTAAACTAACAACTGTCTGTATTTTGGTTTTTGGCAGTGATACACAAGACATACATATTTCCATCCATTCAAGTGATGGCTCATCCTAGATGCCTCTGAGCACAGAGATCTTAACACAAGTACTGATCATAGTTAACATAAATAATTTTAATAATAAACTTCTAATAATCCTGAATATTAGTGGTTATTTGTTAAGCATTACCAATGCAGCTGCCCAGAGCATCCTGTATATATCCTGCACTACACTGCACCTTGGGTCGACAGCGGAAGGAACCTGGCGTGTTCTGGCAGGCAAACTCCACAAGACAGTTATGAGTAGCTGTCTCACACTCATCAATATCTGAAATTAGACAAGAAACCACATTACATAACATATTATAGTTTATATAAGATTTATCATGTCAAAACACTTATTGGAGTTTGGAGTCTGTTGTAGTCTGCACACTGACCTTTACAAATGTTATTGTCAGTGAGCTCATAGCCTGTGCCACAGCTGACTTCTCTCTGGCAGCGATACGAGCCCAGAGTGTTGATACAGCTCTCACCAGTACGGCAGTTATGAGCACCCAGCAAACACTCATTAAAGTCTTTAAAAAGAAAGCAAGAAAAGAGTGTAATTAGACTTTTGATGGATGTCAATTTATTTTGTCACTGACAATAAAAAAAAAATTTAAGTACTGTCTAAAGTGGTTAAAATGAAATCAGACCACTGCGCTCATTGTGCATGCAACTAACAAAATGTTTGTGGATATTTGGCTTTTAGATTAAAGTTCCAGATATTTTTTAATTAGTTTATATTGTTTAAAAGCTGGAGTAAAACCTTCAGTTTTATAAATAATTAACATACAATTAAGTTGGTAAGTCAAAGCAATAATACTATTTTTTTCTACTACTCTTCTGACAAAGTGAAGTGTATTAAAAACCTATTTTATTCTTTTTTAAATTTAACAAAAATGACATAAAAATATAAAAGTCAGTTTGGCACAGTGTTTCCTACCTTCACAGCTTTTCCCATCTGGTTTGAGCTTATATCCGGAATGGCAGGCGCATGTATTATTTCCAACACACCGCTGAGCACAGTAACCAGGTCCAACTGGCAAATACAAATTCACACAATGATATTAATTCTTCTTTAAGCATTTTACCCACACAGGTAAATAAGAAATAGTCTGATTTTACACCCACCTTTACACTGGGCATCTGATCGTTCACTGTCAGTTCCAGTAGCAAGTCTGTCCTCTGTAGACAAAGTGAACATCCAAATGAAAAAAGTAATGTAAAAAAAATAAACATTTAGAATACTCAAACATGTGGCCTGAATTATCTATTGTAAATTTTACAAATGCTTAAAACAATTACTATTCTTTTTCCTTAGTAATGATCAAACTAATCTGCCAATATTACGCCAGGCTAAAAGAGTCCCAAATAGAACTGGAATATAAAACCTAGACATTTTTTAACATTGCAGTATCCAGTAATTAAACATTAGTCAAGTTAATGTTAAACAGAAACTAAGCCTGGCATGTAATTATCAACTAAAGAGTGTTATGATTCGTATTGAATTCGTATTTGTATGTTTAATGTCCATTGATGGACTGTCTGGGATTAGGCAGTTTTTAGGATAAATAAATAAATAAATAATTATTATTATTATTATTAATAATAATAATAATAATAATAATAATAATAATGAATGCTTGCGTCAGTATGAGAAGTTTGAAAAAGTTCAATCTCAGAAGCTCAAAAAAGGCAGCACAATATGCAAATAAAACACAAATGCAGTGTTTATAAGATTTACTTTTAAACATTCGATTTATTTTAATTGCAGACAGTTTGAACGCCATATCATATTCTTAGTCTACTTTATGTAGTTTGTTAATAAACATTCATTCCTGCATTTCAGGCCTGCAAGACATCCAAAACAAACCTGTGAAATGGGTAATTGAGGGTGAGTAACGAGGTGGAAAAAAACTAAATAGTGGTGGGATTCCAAACCGATGATGTCAACAGATGGTTGTAATTGGTACAAAAGCAGCATCCATGTTGCACACAAAAGATAATCATGTGTTTTATATTATTTGCATTTTCAATAGTGATTTCAACTTCCTCATAAGTTTACACTGACCTTGTGTTGAGTTGCTGTCCCCCTCTGGTGATCTGTCCACACAGCAAGCTCGGGACACCAGGCCACACTGATAGCTGACTGAGAAGCTGAAGTCACAGGTCAGACCCTGCTCCTGAGCTGCCCTACCCAGCAAACAGCAATCGCAACACACCTGCAAAGTGTATTTTTAATGTTGTTTTACATTATAGTTTTGTGAAGTCTTCATTTTATGACAAGATCATAGAAAAAAATACTTTCTTTTCGATAAATCACTGTTAAAAGCTACGAATTACAGCTATGGTGGCAAGCACAAACAAGAATGATTTAGACGGCAGCTAAGAACACCTTGCTTTTGTAGTTTTAGTAGAACAAGAGATAAAAGGAACAGGTTGTGGCAAGGGTGGCATGGATTACTGTTAAATGTGCTTACCATATTATCTAGGGTTTACTGTAAATCCAAAGTTGTTTATGATGTTTTAACAGTCTGTGGTTTTTCTGTCTTCTTGTCAATCAAAAGGCAATATCAGACATCTTTGAAGATTCGTGGGTTAAGAATGGCAGCAACATCTTCAAAGCAAATTAATAGTGGCTATTTCTCTTTTTCTTTCATGGCCCATTTGAGCAGTTGAGGGTTATTTAGTAGTCATGTGTGTGGGGGGGTCTTTTGTTATCAACTCACTCATTTAAACCTTGTTAATGTAATGGCATCTGTTAATTTCAGGAAAATAATAATCCACATTGCACAAAATTTAACTTGACAAAGATGTTTCAGTAGTTAAGGTACTGGGATAGTGATCAGAAGGTTGCCAGATCAAGCCACACTACCGCTAATATGCCACTGTTTGGCTCGTGAGCAAGGTCCTAAACCCTCAATAATGGCCAAAAATGGTGTTCCATTGTAACTGTGAGTCACTTTGGATGAAAGTGTCTGCTAAATGCTGTAAATGTAACTGTAACTTGTAAGAAAAACAGTTGCCACATGGCTTTGAGAGGTTTTTGGGTTGGATCAGAAGACTGCAGCATATATTTCATTTCAAGGGTGTGATGTGTCAGTGTGTTCCATTGTTACACATGACCAGATAAAGTCACACCGAGTTTTTCCAAGAATTTCCCAGTTCAAGCTTCCTGAATAATTAGTTCACTTCTTATCACTTCACTTTATATTAAATTACTCCACCTTTCTCACTTAAGACAAGAAATAAAACATAAAACAATGCACATTTTGCATATACTACCTTAGTGGTTTTAGTGTCACAGGTGCTTCCAGACAGGAGGGCATCACAGTTACCTTGGTCTTTGGCCATATTGATGCCAGTACTGCAGCTGTTGTCCTCCAGGACAGCAGCACAACACTGTTCCTGTGCTATCCTGTTACAAAAACACATTTGTCTCATGATTTTTACATTGTAATATACACTAAACGCTTGCTTAACTACATTCAGTACACACTACAAAAACTACAGGAATGTGTTATATCTATTTTGATAAACTGCTAAAACTTGAATCACTGAACACAGTTACACAACATTTATACCATCATTAAATAAAGGCTGCATTTTCAAAAAAGTCACCTAAACCTGTTGAAAAGACTTGACTAAAAATGAAAAGTTTAAAGCAGGGGCCGTTTTGTTGTATTTAATATGACAGCATTTAAAAGACTAGCAAATTCATTTTACGATGAAGACTACTGGTACAACATTGTACCAAAAATATGGTCTGTTCTTCTGGCCAGTTAGATAAAAAGAACAGTAGAAGGGAAAAATACAGAATAAAGCAAATGTTCAAAAGAACATTAAATGTAAATTAAAAAAAACACTACAGATTTCTAACATACATGTAAAGCTGCTGCGACCAATAATCATTGATTTTTTTTTGCTTGATGTGTAATAAAACCTATAAAGACCCACATGCTGTATAGGTATAGATACATGTTGTTGTTGTTGTTGTTTATGCTTAATTGTGTCTCAGGATACCTGTGCCATTGAGAGCATAATACATGGTACATCAATTGTTCTGCATCCTACCCAATAAACCACTAGCAAACAGTTTAGAACAGCAAGGCCTGGGCAAAGCAAGGAACATTATCAATGATGTTTCACATCCTAACTGGGGACTCTTTCTTTCCATCTGGCAAGAGTTACAGAAACCTTTGCAGTTGTTCCCTTAGGCAGTAACACCACACAACAGTAAAATTATCACTGCACTTTGTTGAGCCAGATTAAACTCTGTATCATGTACAATAGTTTCATTGCATTACACATATTGCATTAAACATATGTACAGAAGATATTTAGCAATTTTACACATGGCATTATTGCATGTACACCACCATTCATATCAGCCTAAACTATTAAAATAGTTTTAATGTCATCATTGGTTGTAGTATGTACAACCACAATAATCTGTTTAAAACCCACAATTATTTGCCAAATATCATTATCAGTGTTTTCATCATTAAAGTCTCCTCGTTATACTATCTAATCACATTAACTGTAAATAGTTTTTATCTTCTGGGTAGATGTAACTACATTTCCTTAACTGTATTTATTCTAATCTAACATATTATTTAACATTAAAATCGTTTGGAACATTTGTAATTAAAATAGTATAAAAAAGTTATAGATACCAGTAATGCAAAAAAATAATAATATAAAAAAAATCATAAAATAATGTGAGCATTTACACAAAGTTGGAGCAGTAGACACAACAATAACAAAAAAATGTTTTTAAAGAATCATATTGAAATTTAAACCAAAATTAACTGTAACCATGAAATCATAAAAACTTACATCTGGATTTTAAAAAAGAAGTGATTGAACTGGCCAATCATCTAGCTTTGATCCCACTATAAATATATGAAGGATTTTTAAGTTGAGATGGTTTTGGCTTTTTGCTCATTTATGGTAGATGTATGTACTATAACAGAAAGTGTAATAGATCCTAACAGGGCTTCACATGCATTGTTCTCATTCTTTAGTAATGTCTGGAAATGTGGTGCATAATCAGAACCATTTGGATGCCATTTGCACAAGACCGCTGTTTATTTTTAAGATCTGGTGTTTCACTTCTGCTCTGATGCCACTTTAAACCACAGGGGTGCACGTAAAGTCTGAAGTGATTGATTATGTTCTAGAGCGGTGTTTTATCAATTAATAAATCATTGTCTACAATATGAGCATAAACCTTTAAATAGTCTTGTTCATGTGAGACAAAAAATCACATGAGTTTGCAGGAGGAGTTTGTTATTACCAAAAAAATCTTAAAATTGGTTTTGATCAGCTTCTGGAAACCTGGGTTTAATCCTTGCTTTAAGTTTGAATGTTTTTCTTTATTTTAGTTTCATTTTGAATCCCCCAAAATGACATGCAATTCAACAGACTTCTTATACTAATTTGCTTGCAGGTTTAAATGATTGTGTAACTGTGTGATTTCTTGAGACAGATTGTCTGACTGTGTAAAGTCCAGGGTTTATATAATCTAACATTGTCTGTTAAAGGCCATTTGGTGCAGTGGAGTACTGATTACTAGGTACGATTGCAGTCCCAGGCCTGTATAAAAAAGAGTTGTTGTATAAAAAATGTATGAAATGAAACAGTAATGGGAGAATACCATAAATAAAGAATCAGTTACTTTACCCTCCATATAAAACCCGTTTTTATTTTATTCTGCTCTCATCTCTTGTCACACACCACTGCAATACCTTTTAAGGGCAAAGATGTGCTTCTTTCTTTCTTTCTTTTTTTTAAGAAAAAGCTTCTTTTTTTCTGTGGTGTCTGAAATAATCCACAGATTTCCTGCTATTGCCTCCCTTCTCCATCAGACTATAGTTTCACCTCAGTGGTATTTCCTGGATTTGGAAATACTCCCTTACTTAAGCCCCTACATCCCCCGATCCCCCTTTCAAGACCAAAACATTCCCCCTTTTTTGCACTCTCTAATTTGAACAAATTATGGATTCCCTTTTTTGCCAAACCAAATGAATTTGCATTGAAAAGGGCAGACAGAGTAAATCGTTTGGTTTGGAGTAGTATTGAATATTTGGCTGTATACTATGCATTCCCCTAATATTTTTGTTGCTACTTCACTGTCCGCCAACAGCAAATAGTGAGTGTCAGCCTAGATAGAACATTTTATTGGTTTATGCAAACACCAGACACTACAAACAGAAATAAACTGCTATGTCTCTCTGTAGTGGCCAATGTCCAGTAATGGATTGTGATCTTGTACAGGGTGTTCCTACTCTACTGTGTTTTTGTTTTTTATATTAAACTGCACTCAATATATGTCATGACATCAACTACTAGTAGTAAAAGTGTTTATAAAAATATGGCTAATAAGTTGATGTTTTACTTACTAATTTCAAGTTAAATGAACTTGCAGATATTTAGGTCAACTTCATGTTTAACATTGTTACTTTGTAACAAGCTGTTTACATTTGAGACAAACTTAAAAATACAGCCAACTCTGAAGTTACTCCCGAATTCAACCAGACTGAATAT